>JAQNCB010186881.1:0-10065 GCA_030068295.1 Euristhmus nudiceps | reverse complement strand
AAAAACATCCGCAACTGCGCCAACGTTCAGCAAAGTGGCTACATTTCATCGCCACAAACCTACTCTGTGTGTGTGTTGGGGTGGTCTCAACATCACAGAAGCACAGGGGGTCGATCTTACTTCGCAGAAATTCGGTGTTCGCGCAGGGTCTCCACCCCCCATTAACCGCGAAAAGTGAGGGATCCCTGTATATCAAAAAAATTAGAACCATGACCCTTCATCAAAACATCAAAGAAAGACTTTTATTCTTGATAATGTAAATAATGTTAATATTGCACCAAGATAAGAAAGTAAGGAAAATTCATTGGTGATTTTTCACCCGAGGCTAGTGGCTCATCAGGGCGGAGCTTATCCCCGGTTTCTGTAGCATGAAGCGATTCATGGAGTTCATCTCCTCCTGGATGTGAGGCTAATCCAGCGGCAGGGTATCCTCCCAGTATTTTTTACTGGTAAATATTTATACTGCTGTGTGTACAGAGGCGCAATTGTGGTAAAAACCTTGACCAGGGGTCTTAGCACACAGGGATTCGAACCCATGACCTCCTGATCATGAGCCCAGCACCCTAGCCACAACACCATCCTCCAGAATAAGAGCCTTTCATTTATTTGCTTGTTTTTTTGTTTGTTTTGTTTTTTCAGTACCTGCACTGTGTGCCCCCTCTACCTGCACGCCTGGTCACTGACTCTCTCTGAGCTCTACAGTTTTCTGCAGGGGCCCCTGTATACAAAAATTATCCTGTGATGGAGATATAAATACAAATATGCAGAAGAGAAAAGATACACATAGTTATTAAAAATTAATAATAAAAAAAACAATTTAGCAATATCCATAAAATGTCACACAATGAATAATTATTTTATTATTACGGTCCATTTTAAAGATGAAATAAAATAATTATCTCACCACACCAAAGATGAAATATTGGCGCTGAACTCGATGGGTCCTGCGCTATGCTAACTCGTACATGGCTTCTCCAGAATTACTCTACAGGAAGAAAAATGGGGGGGGTTGTGTGTGAAAAGGAATTCATGCAAATATTTGAAATAAAGAAAATTAATTAACTACAAATAAAAGAGGAAAGGAATAAAGAAGCAAAATCAATCAACAAATCAGTGATTACACCGGAAGAAAGAACGAAAAGAGAAGAAACATAAAATAAACAGACAGAAAGAAAACTAAGAAAGATGGTGTACTGGATTTCACAGCAGTAAGGTTCTGGGTTCGAGTCCCGGGCTCAGTGAGGGAGTTTGCATGTGCTCCCCTTGTTTGAGTAGGTTTCCTCCAGGTACCTTGGTTTCCTCCCACAGTCCAAAGACATGCACAGTAGTATGACTGGCTAGATGCGAGAGTGAGTATGAATGGTTATGTGTGTTGGCCCTATTCAGGGTGTATCCCTCCTTCACCCAGTGTCGAATGAAAACTAAATAAAATCTATTTATTTATTTTTCTATTTATTTATGTGTTTGTTTGATAACTATATTCCATAACAAATCCAGACTTTTACAGTAACTTTTACACATTACCACTACACTGAGTGAAGTATTTCAACAGCAAGAGAGGGAGAGAGCGAAAGAGAGAGAGAGAAGGAGGGAGGGAAGTAGAGAGAGAAAGTGAGACACAGGGGAGAGGGCGACAGAGAGGGGGAGAGAGAGAGAGTGAGAGAGAGGGGGTGTGATATGATACTGGACTTTAGGAGAACTAAACAAACTGAACACTCTGCCCTCTACCATCGATGGAGAGGAGGTACAGAGGGTGGAGTGCTTCAAGTTTCTTGGAAGAAAATTACCTCTGCTAACTTCACCTGAACCAGAAACATCTCCCCGCAGGTGAGGAAACCACATAAAAGGATGTACTTCCTCAGAAAGCTGAGACAAGCCCATCTACCCTGACCCTTACTGACAAACTTTTACTGCTCTGCCATCGAGAGCCTCCTGACCTACTGCTGTACAGCGTGGTTCAGTAACTGTACTGCAGAGGGTGGTGAGGATGGCAAAGTGGCTCATTGGAACTTCACTACCCTCCGTCAGTGGTCAGTGACATTTACACTGGCAGACTTCAGAGGAGAGCCAGTTGAATCATCAGGGACCACACACACTGGACACCCCCTTTTCTCCCCTCTCCCCGCCGGAAAAAGGTACAGGACACTAAAAACAAAAAGTAACAGACACAAAAACAGCTTTTAGCCACAATCTGTTAAATAGACCCTGTAACTGTAACCCCACCATCACCACCATCACACTGACTGAATAACCAGCATTCAGACCATCTTCCTGGACAGCACAATAACACCGAGTGCAATACTCATATTTAATGTTTCAAGTGCAATACTCATGATCAGAGCAGGTCTCGGACATCATAACATTTTACACCTTATAATTAAAGCTCTACCTCTTACCCGGTGTATATCATGCACTCAATCTTCTGTATATGTGTATATAGATGAATATACATACAACCCTACAAATGTAGAAATATGCGAAAGATATATAGGATATATGTATGTATATGTGTATATATATGTGCATATGTAGGTGCGTGTATATATGTGTATGCATGTATATGCACATGTATAGCTTAGTGTAGTCCCTTAGTTGTTTTTTTTCACTTTCTTTTTCTAAATTGCTGCTAAACAAAGAGCTGCCAAACAGATTTTCATTATTCATGCGACAGTGAAAATAAAGATCTTATCTCTTACCGCTTAAGAGAGAGATGGGGAGCGAGAGGGGGGGGAGTGAGATAAAACGAGGGAGATAGGGAGAGGGGTAGAGAGAGAGGAGGAGCTCTTGAATGTTGTACAAGTTGTATTAAATCCAAGGTTCCTTTTAAAACAATTTTTGAAACCTCTCAATTCGTTTGGTTTAATTTATGAACTTGAAAAATACAACAGAATAATTATTAGAACAAAGAACAGGTAGGCTTAATTACCTTCTATTGATTACATTCATATACATTTAAATTACTTTCATGTAACTATATTTGTAAAAACAAAGCTGTTTACAGAAATAATCACAGTATTTATATTTATGTATAAATCAGAGTATTTATATTGTCTGTTGTGTTTATAATCTGCTTTATGCTCTCAGAGCAACTTTATTATTAAATCTTCTGTTTTTATTCCTAAATTCTTTTTTTAAATATATCTGATTTTTTATTAAACCTCACTCTGAGAAAAGAGGGAATATATTCCTACTTGGTGTTTTAGAGCGTGGCACAGACATTGTGTTGTTTTGTATTGTGTAACATTCAAACACTCAGAACCCGTTACAGATGTTTCTTCATGAGCACTCCGATCACCATCAGAAGCTTCTCCTCTCTTTCTCTCCCACTCGTTTCCCCACCACCATCTTGGTTTGTACAGCTTGAATCGCTTTACCTGCATTTAATTTTAAAATCTTTTAGACTTCGACAGTCACCTCATTTCTCTATTTAAAAAACTGCGTGCTACATTCAGGTTTTCTAAAAGTTTTGATGACAACCCAAGAATGTTTTATCCGGACTTGTATGATTTATTTATTTATTTATTTTTTGTCCATTTGGGTGAGGAACCCTCGTGAGATATGATCTGGGATGTTTTCCAACATTCCTCATCAATGTTCTCATGTACTTTTCCTTTTATGGAGGTTTTATAATCACCAGCCACCAGCTTTTCTGTGAATCCGTTTGTTCGTATGTAAAAAAAAACAAAAAAAAAAAACATCCTGACCTCAACCATGCACGATTTTCAACCAAACCTGGTGGGGACACCACCGTACCTGAGGCCCAGAGATGATTTCATTCTGGAACATCAAGGTCAAGGTGGTCAGAGCAAGGTCACAAAGATTTAAATTCAGTTTTATTTGTTTTGTGCTTTTTACAGTTGTCATTGTCCCAAAGCACCTTTACACAGTAAAATTAGGAGTTTGCAAAATACAAAAGAGTTTAAAGATTTTCTCCAAAACTCCCCGAGTTGACATCAAGAAGAAACCTTGAGAGGAACCCAGCCCAAAGGGAAACCTATCCTCATTTGGGTGGAACATTAAAGATACAAACCATATCAAACAAACTTCCTTACAGTCCAAAATGTAGTCCGGTTGGTTATACCATTGAACCCAAACATTTTTGGCGCCATGGACCGGTTTCATATAAAACAATACTTTCAAGGACCGGTATAGAAACAACTAAAAACAAAGTGTGTAAAAATACAACTGAACATCCCACTGAATCAGTGGGAAGCTCTCCAAGGATGTTTGTTTTTTTGCTCATTTTTGCGAGCTTGTGGGTTTATTTTTTGATGTACCACATCAGGTGACCGAGATGAGTGTTTGTGGGGTTTTTTTTTTTTTTTGGGATGAGGAGTTTCCACATTTTCTCCCTAATTTAGTAATATCCAGGTCCCACCTATCAAGTATTGTCTTCCCTATCACACGACCACCCGACTAGGGAGGGGCGAAGCATGCACACACCCCCTCAGTGACATGTAATGCTACCCACCTACCTCTTTTCAAACTGTGGCGGCATGCATTTTTGGGGGTGGTCTAACGCACTTGGAGGGTCAGCGCTATCCACCCCTTCATACGAATGAGCACATAGACACCCATGATTGGCTGGCGTTCGATGTGAGTGACAGGGAAGTGAGTGTATGCCATTCCTCCCTCCCGTGAGCACTCGGCCAGTTAGCTCCCATGGACTCCCGGCCACGAAAGCGGTTTTTCAAAATAAAAGATATTTCAGACTCCGATAATTAATAAACAATTTTTTTATTCAGCCGTTGTGAGGGCCCATTACGAAATGACCCACGGACCGGTACCAGCCCTCGGCCTGGTGGTTGGGGATCTCTGGGTTATACCATACTGTAAGTCCTAAATAATTGTGGGAAAAGAGTTTATATCACCAGCAGTGAAAAGTCATCTCCATAGTCTGTGAGTGCACACCCAAGTCCATATGGCTCACCATCAGCAGGAGCGAGGGGCTTCCAAGATGAGAACGCCAGCCAACATCAGCACATCAGGACAGACTACAGGACTCGGAAAGCAGAAGGATCAGGATCACCAACATCCCAGAAGTAGCATGTGTACCTCAGCAAAACACATAGTGAGAGATGGAGAGAGAGAGTGAGGAAGATTTGAAGATAATTTTCAAATGAGAGCGTTAGAGCTGGAGTGATTTGAAAGGTCAAGGGTCAGACCCCAGTATTTAAGGGCAATCTGAAGTGTCACCCTGCAGGCCTAATCAATTATTTCCACACTGGTTTGAAAATATGAATGATTTTTTTCTACACTATTCATGTTCATACACATCTTTTATTAATAATTAATTTCTGAATATTATTCTGAAATAATTTCCATCTCTGACACTTCGATTTCGATCATCCATTCGTTACAGCCCAGTACTGCATACTAACATCACATGGTATCTGTTTGTCTGTTTGTTTATTGGATCGGTTGTTTGTGTCAGTGGTCTGAAGATGGCGCTGTTGAGTTCTCTGTGGTTCTCAGTTCTGCTATTGCACCACTTGGAACTCCATCTAAGTTCTGCATCTGAGATGGTTAGCTGTCCTGCATTAGCTGGAGTCCCGGGTTCTCCTGGACACAACGGCCTTCCAGGAAGAGATGGCAGAGATGGACTTCCTGGACCGAAAGGAGACAAGGGAGAAATGGGTGTGTGTGTGTGTGTGTGTGTGTGTGTGTGTGTGTGTGTGTGTATTGTAGCACACTATTATTGAATGCTCCCGGTTAAGCATGTTGGTGGCAGCGTTACACGATAGAGATAAAAATGGACAAAAACCAGCCATCAGTTTGACTCAGGACACACATTCTTGAAACAGCCAATCAGAGCCTAGATCATAATCATAATATTGTAAAATCCAATGGAATGTCAAAGACAGCTGGGTACAGGACACGTCCTTATTATCTAATAGGCCTTTAGAGGTGGAAGGAAATAAAGTTACTGAGTAAACTCTTTAAAAAAAAACCCTGTTTCCTCTGTCTGTCCTCTGTATGTAATGTCCTGTTTAATGTGTCACCGTGCACACGCTGTACTCTACACTTCACTGGTTCATGTCCCTGTGTACCTGTACATGATGGTAATACCACTAAACTTCAGTTTGTCTTTGACCTGGATAAACATGGAACTGAAAACGAACACTATCTCTGTCTTTAGATGTCTCCAACAAAGTGGCGTTCAGCGCCACGCTGTCCACCCTTACAACTGGGTATAAAAATATCGGACCGTTCTCAAAACGTCAGACTTTAGTGTACGAGAACATTTTGATCAACATCGGAGACGCATACGACTCCCAAACAGGTAACAACACACTGTTATTATATTCCTGTCACACCCTCTGGTTCCAAGTCCTTCTCTTCCTGTGTGTTTGTGAGTGAGTTCACTAATTGGTTAATTAGGAGTTGGGCCTCAGCTACACAGCTACTACTCATCCCATCAGCTCCTGATCCACAGTCATCAGCGCTGGATTTTAGACCCAGCTACCCTGTTAGTTCTGCTCCATCTTTTTACTAACTTTGTTCTGTGCTCATGTCCGTTCCTGATCCTTTCTGTGGTCTCCGTTCAGGATTACTAGTTTCACTCTCCACCCTGACTCCAGCCAGCTCACTCCTCTTGGGAACCTGCCTGCCCCGCTCCATCTGACCTCTTCTGTCTCTGTCTTATTTAATAAAGTTAACTCTCAGTACGCTGTCTACTGCCTCTGCCTCAGTCTCTGCCTACTGAGTCCGAGGTGCTCTGTACTCTTCTCCACTCTGAGATACGAGTGTTCGTTGTGAATGGATTTACTGTATTTGTAGATTGGTTATGTTTTGTGAGTATTGAACTATACTGCCATCTACTGGATTGTACTATAAATGCCAAGTGTAGTGTCTTGCAGTGTGTCAATATAATGTAATAACATTTACCCTTCATAACACCCCCTTGAATGACCACCTTATCGAGGTGGAGGGGTTTGCGTGTCCTAATAATCGTAGGAGCTATGTTGTCGGGGGCTTTATGCCCCTGGTATAGGTCACCCAAGGCAAACAGGTCCTAGGTGAAGGTCCAGACTAAGTACGGTTCAAAACGACCTCCATGGACAAGAAAAAAGCAAGAACACAGTTTCCCTTGCCCAGACACGCGTCAAACCCCCCCGTGGAGCCAGGCCTGGTGGTCGGGCTTCTGCGGACCCATCACCCGTGGAGGGGCTATAGGGGTCAGGTGGGCTGTGAGTTGGGTGGCAGCCGAAGGCATAGGTTCTGTTGGACCGATCCTTGGCTACTGACTCTGACTCTTGGGACATGGAATGTCACCTCTCCGGCGGGAAAGAAGCCTGAGCTGGTGCATGAGGTTGAGAGATACTGACTAGATATAGTCAGACTCACCTCGACACACAGCTTGGGCTCTGGAACCACCCAGCTTGAGAGAGGCCGGACCTTATTTCACTTTGTAGTTGGCCATGAGGAGAGGCGGCGAGCCGGTGTGGGCATTCTTGTTGCACCCCCCATCCCCCCGTCTTAGTGCCCACGTGTTGGGGTTCTTCCCGGCTGACGAAAGGGTAGCTTCCCTAGACCTTCGGGTGGGGGGAAGTGTCCTGAATGTTGTTTGTGCTTATGCACCAAATGACATTTCAGAGTAACCACCCTTTTTGGAGTCCTAGGAGGTGTGTTGAAGAACGGTCCCCCTGGGGACGCCCTTGTCTTCCTAGGAGACTTCAATGCTCCTGTGGGCAATGACAGTGTGACCTGGAAGGGTGTGATTGGTAGGTACTGCCTCTCCTATCTGAATCCGAATGGTGTTTTGTTGCTGGACTTCTGTGCTCGTCACGGTTTGTCCATCACCAACACCATGTTCGAACATAAGGGTGTCCACAAGTGCACTTGGCACCAAGACACCCTATACCGCAGTTCGATGATCGACTTTGTAGACGTGTCACCAGATTTGCGGCCGCATGTTCTGGACACTCGGGTGAAGAGAGGAGCTGAGCTGTCAACTGTTTACCACTTGGCGGTGAGCTGGCTCCGATGGCGGGGGAGTCTGTCCTCCAGACCTGGCAGGCCCAAACGTGTAGAGAGGGTCTCCTGGGAACGTTTGGCGGCATCAGAGGCGTCAGAGGGGCCTTTAACTCCCACCTCCCGCAGAACTACAACCACATCCCGAAGGAGGCGGGGGACATGGAAACTGAATGGGCCATGTTTCGTGCCTCCATTGTTGAGGCGGCAGCCCAGAGCTGTGGCCGGAAGGTCATCGGTGCCTGTCGTGGCGGTAACCCCAGAACCTGGTGGTGGACACCTAAGGGGAAGGAGGCCGTCCAGCTGAAAAAGGAGTCATATCGGGCCTTATTAGCCTGTGTGACTCCCGAGTCAGCAGACAGGTACCGACAGGCCAAACGTGCTGCAGCTCAAGCTGTCGCTGATGCAAAATCTCGGGCGGGGAGGAGTTCGGTGAGGGCCTGGAAAGTGACTATCGGTTGGCCTCGAAAAGGTTGACCTTCATCCAGCGCCTCAGGAGGGGGAAGCAGTTCTCCACAGATACTGTTTACAGTGGAAATTGGGAGCTGCTCACCTCAGCTGGGGATGTTATTGCAAGGTGGACGGAATACTTCGAGGACCTCCTCATTCCCACCAACACGCCCTCCATGGAGGAGGAAGACCCTGGGTGATTGGGTGGGCCCATCACTGGGGCTGAGGTCGCTGAGGTAGTCAAAAAGCTCCTCGCTGGTTGGGCTCCAGGGGTGGACGAGAACCACCCCAAATATCTCAAGGCTCTGGATGTTGTAGGACTACTGGTGTACTGGAGAGGAGGATCCGACCGATGGTTGAACCTCGGATTGAGGAAGAATAGTGTGGTTTTTGTCCTGGCCGCGGTACTCTGGACCAGCTCTATACACTCTACAGGATCCACGAGGGAGCATGGATTTGCCCAATCTGTCCACATGTGTTTTGTGGATTTAGAGAAGTCTTTCGACTGTGTCCCTCGGGCTATCTTGTGGGGTGTGCTCCGAGAGTACGGTGTACCAGACCGGTTGCTATGGGCCATTCGGTCTCTGTACCACCGGAGACAGAGCTTGGTCCGCATTGGTAACAACAGGTCGAATTTGTTTCCCGTGAGGGTTGGAGTCCACCAATGCTGTCCTTTTTCACCGATTCTGTTCCTAATTTTTATGGACAGAATTTCTATGAGCAGCCGTGGTGTTGCGGGGTTCTGGATTGGTGGCCATAGGATCTCATCTCTGCTAAAGTCGGGACCTATAGCTCCCATTGGAGCGATTTGCAGAGGAGTGCGAAGGATGAGAATCAGCACCTCCAAGTCTGAGGCCATCGTTCTCAGCCAGAAAAGGGTGGAATGCACCCACCGGGTCTGGAATGAGGTTCTACCCCAAGTGGAGGAGTTTAGGCATCTCGGGATCTTGTTCACGAGTGAGGGAAGAATGAAGTGGGAGATCTACAGGCGGATCGCTGCAGCCTCTGCTGTAAAGCTGAGCTTGTACAGGTTCGTCGTGGCGAAGAAGAAGCTGAGCCGCAAGGCAAAGCTCTCAATTTACCAGTTGATCTACGTACCAACCCTCATCTATGGCCACGAGCTTTGGGTAGTGACCGAAGGAACGAGATCGCGGCTACAAGTGGATGAAATGAGCTTCCTTCACAGGGTGGTGGGGCTCTCCCTTAGAGTGAGAAGCCCGGCCATCCGGGAGGAGCTCAGAGTAGAACCGCTGCTCCTCCACGTTGAGGAGTCAGTTGAGGTGGCTCGGGCATTTGGTTAGAATGCCCCCGAATACCTTCCTGGTTTGGTGCTTCGGGCATGCCTGACCGGTAAGAGACCCCGGGGTCGACCAAGAACATGCTGGAGGGACTATGTCTCTCGGCTGGTCTGGGAACGCCTCGATGTACCCCGGGAAGAACTGGAGGAAGTGGCCGGGGAGAGGGACATCTGAACCTCCCTGCTTAGGCTGTTGCCCCCACGACCTGACCTCGGATCAATCGGAGGAAGATAAAGATTCGATGCAGTAATAACATTTTGGTGAATCCTGAACGTCAGCAAAACTAAGGAGCTGATAGTGGACTACAGGAGGAGACAGAGGGAGGAACACGCCCCCCTCTCCA
>JAQNCB010186879.1:0-10065 GCA_030068295.1 Euristhmus nudiceps | reverse complement strand
TCATGAGTGACAGGGGTGGGAGCAGGCAAATGATGGGCAGTTGTAATAAATTTCAAAAAATCCATCAAGTCAGACGACTTCACAGAGTTGGATAGCCGCCCATGCGAGCGCCGCCAGTGGGAGGTCCGTGTACAAGGACGCGCTGTAAGCCAGAGATAAAGTTAGAGATGTTTAATTAAAAAAGATTTGACACTATGATTTTCAATAGGCTCAAAAGCTAGAAAATGCTCAACTACTTCTCCACCATTATTTACAAACCTGAAAATAAAAGTGAGTCAGTTCAAATGAGCAAGGTCTGGAGTGGAGTCAGTGAAAACAGAAGTATTTGGCCTCTTGAATCTCGCTGATAATTGCTTCCTTTGTACTTTCTCCCATTAAGTGGATAAATTCCTCACAGAATGTGGATGAGAGGTAGGACACAGAGCCTTTGCCCTTGCCTCCAAACCTTTGGAGGTGGTCAGCTAGAAAAGGGTCAAATTTGACTTTGGACTTGGCCTTAAGCTGGGAGAAGCTGTAGAGTTTTCCGTCTGATCTAGTTCAGAGATAGATATCCTCAGTGGCTGATTCAAATGCGTGCTTTAGCAGGACAGCAAAGAATATTCCGAACAGTGTCGGGGCATGGACGAAGCCCCGTTTCACGGCGCTCTTGATCTTTAAACTCTCTGATGTTGAGCCATCAAATACTACAGTGCCCATCATGTCATCGTTGAAGGATTTGATGATGCTCAGCAGCCTGGGTGGGCACCCTATCTTTGGCAGGATCTTAAAGAGGCCATCCCTCCAGACTGTATCAAAGGCCTTCATCAGGTCTATGAAGGCTACAAAGAGCGGTAGCCTTTGCTCTCTGCACTTCTCCTGCAGCTGTCCGAGGGAGAAGACCATGTCAACGGTGGACCTGTTGGCACGGATGTCACCCTGGGATTCAGGGTAGACTCTTTCTGCAAGGACCTGAAGTCTCTTCACTGCAACTCCTGCAAACAAATTCCCAACGATGCTCAAGAGGGAGATGCCACGGTAATTGTTACTGTCACACCTGTCACCTTTGTTCTTGTATAACCTGACGATGTTGGCATCCCTCATGTCTTGTGGTACTTCCCCCTCCCTCCAGCACAGACAGAGGAGATGGTTCAGCTCTTCAGCCAGGACATCTCTGTAGCACTTCAGAACCTCCCCTGGGATAGCGTCTTTCCCTAGCTCTGCCAGTGGTGAGGGAGTACAGAGTGTCATGCAGTTCTTCGAGTGTTGGTTCATTGTCCACCTCCATCAGCACGGGCAGGCACTCAACAGCGTTGAGGGCATCTTCTGAGTCGATTTTTCTCCCAGGTGTAGAGCTCGGAATAATGCTCAACCCAATGTTCCATCTGTTTTGCTCGATCCTTGATGATGTCACCAGAGGAGGATTTCAGAGGGGCTGTTTTCTTCTGTGTCGGTCCAAGAGCCTGCTTCCTGCCATCATAGATCCCCTTGATATTGCCAGTGGCAGCTGCAATCTGGATCTCAGAGCAGAGCTGGAGCCAGTCATCATTGGCACACTGCCTGCCAATCTGATGGACTTTGCTCTGGGCTATTCGTAGGGTCAGCAGGTTTTGTTCGCTGGTTCTGGTTTTATAGGAAGACATCGCAGCTATATTTGCTTCAACTGCAGGTCTGATGTTCTCAGCGTAGGCTTCAAACCAGCCTGCTGACTTCTTTGTTTGCCTTCCGAACATTGCTGAGGTGTACACTGCATCGCTCAGGTATTCCCATCTTTCCTGGGTGCTGTCACTCTGCAGCCTTGGTAGACACTTTTCCAGGGCTGTGGGAAACTCTTCTACCTTGGCTGGGTTTCATGCATTGCTGATGCTGATGCGGGGTCTGCTAGCTCTCTTTATGCAACAAATTCTACTGGCCTGTAGTTTCTCCTTGCTGCACACCAACAGGTGGTCCATATCACAGATTGCACTCTGGTAGCTGCGGGTGAGTCTGACACATGGTAGGCTGGGAGGCCTGATGAGGACCAGATCAACTTGATGCCAGTGCTTGGACCTGGGGTGTCTCAAGGAGACTCGATGTTGGGGCTTGGTTTTGAAAAACATGGTTGTGATGCAGAGATCATGGTGGCAGCAGATTTCAAGCAGGTGCTGTGCCTTATCATTCATGCGTCCAACACCAAAGTGACCCAAACAGGAAGGCGAAGGCGTGTGGTCAGCACCCACTCAATCACCCAAGTACATCTGCAAACAAAGATACTACATCACAGACAAAGTATGTACTACTCCTAGGGAGGAGACAGGGGACAGGGAGGAGACAGGGAGGAAACATGGAGGAGACATCAGAGATCACATGAGAATAGCATGATGTAATACAGCAAGTCTCTGCTTAGACATCAGCTTCAGACATCATGGCGCTCTCACTGCAATATCAGCAGAAACACATCAGTGTTTACTAAGAGGCAGGCACTGAACCAATAGTTAGAAATATCCTTGACATACAAATTGGAACATTTAAGCTTAATATCAGAAAAGCAGAGTTCGTTGTGGAGAGGACATAACACTGTGTTCCTGAACAGGAGATATGTGAGCAACAATATCCAAAACATGTCATTAACAAAGGATGTCCAAGGATAACTTGTTCTAACACACAAACCCACAAGCAGTTGTATTTACACAGAAACAACTCAACATTCAGTCATTAATTTTCTGAACTGCTTAATCCTAATTAGGGTTGCGGTTAGGATGACACCCATCTCAGTCACCTCTGGGTAAGGGCAGAGTACACCCTGGACAGCTTGCCAGGGCATTGAAGGGCAGAAACACGCTGACGGCTATGCAGCCTACTCTTGATGAAAGTCAGCAATGGTTCTTTTACATGCCTCCCACCATAGACAGTAGGAGACATGGCCAGCCTTTGATAACCCAGTTAGCTGCACTGGGGTGACAGCAGTGACAACCATTGACAGTGGGGCTTGAACTCCCAACCCTGGGATCGGTAATCCAGCACCTTACCACTGGGCTACAAAATCAACGGTATTAAACTAAAGTATTCTTCAATTCCCTAGACTTATCGAGTATGATAAACTTTAGGCAGTCTGTTGCATAGGATAATATTCAGGCAGTTGCTTGGTGATGAAGCATATGTTTTAATATAAAACATGCACAAGACTAAGCAATACCAGATAAAGATGTGCAGTAATTTTCCACAGGCTATGTGTAGAAAACAAGTACACAAGGTTACGTGAAGTTATGCAGTCACACAGAGATGAATACATGGCAAAGCACATGATCACAGATATATTCTTACAATTCTCCTCTTTTATACTAGGCAAGCCTAATATAATACTATGTCCTTTGAGCCATTCACCATTGCCATGGTTCAAGGGAATATATGTCATAGCATTAACCATGTTATAGAATCGGTCCATCAAACATCTCATCTGGCTGGATTGAGATGGCATTAAATGACACACATAACATGATTCGTTAGTTACAGCTAGGGTGTGGCCGATGGTGTCAAATGAAGAAGTGGCCCGAATTTCAAGATTGCTCGTCAAGCAGAAAATAGTTTTGTAACCTGAACCACATTGCACAGTCATATGTTGTGTTTGCAGATTGTGTAACACTTGTTTTACCTGAGAAGAACGGAGTACCATAGGGTATGACAGAACCGTTTTTTCACAGCATCTTGTACTATTAGCGCCAGGTGGCGACGGCTCTGAGATAGACAGGTAAGCTGAATGTCCAGTGTCAAATATTTTGGATAGGAATGCACATGGACGACCCCATGCTCCTGGGCCAGGACAGCAGAGGACATTCGTTTCTTGGTGTTCACAGGCATAGAGATGAAATGTCTTTTTGTAGTCTGGAAGGCCCAGTGCTGGAGCAGAGCACAAGGCAGGCACAGAGTTTCATAGGCCTCCACCATATCAGGTGTCCAGATCCTGCTGTAGACAATCATCATGCGAGATTGCAGAGCGGAGCCACTTGTCATACAGGAAACAGTCTGGTATCCATTGCCTGCAGTACTTGATGAGCCCCAGGAACACCATCAGTGTGTGTTTAGTCTTTGGGCACTATATGTCGAGTATGACTTGGATACAGTCATTCTGCAGGCACTTGAGGAAGATCAAACCCAAGATATTTAACAGTGTCTTTACAAAACTGTAGTTTAGTCTTTGATACCTTGAATCCTTTATTCGCCAGATGTTTCATAAGTGTTAAAGCGGCTTCTCGGCAGGTGTCCTCATCTTTAGCTGAGACAAGGAGGTCATCTGCATATACGTGGACCAAGGAATCTTCGGGGAGGGTCAAGTCATCCAGTGCATCCCTGACAATGGCTGCAAATACAGCAGGCAAATAAATGAAGCCTTGTGGACGGCATGCCCCAGTGTATTGTCTACCTCTGTGCATGAAGGCAAAAAGAGGCTGTGTCTGCTCTTCTACAGGAACAGTGAAAAAAAGCAGTGCAAAGGTTAATAACAGAAAAATAGCCTTGATGGCACAGTATAGAAGCCATGACCAATATAACGTACCATATAAAGTACCAGAGGTCCAACGGGAATGACAATGTCATTGATCGTATGTAAATCATGAGTAAACCTCCAGGAACCATCAGGTTTGGGCACAGAATTAACAGGAGTGTTGTAAGAGCTCACACAGGGCTTCAGCACAATGTGTTTAAGGAGTGAATCTAGAATACTGTCGATACCTTGAGCTTTAGCCTCTGAAAGAGGATACTGTTTAACATAAACAGGATGTGAATGTTTTAATTTAGCTTCATAAGGCACACAATGGACCAGGCCAACCTCGTCTTTATGTTCCACCCAGAGAGATGGAGGAAGGGAGTTTAACAAATCTGTAAAAGAAGAGACCAGCATAAGTGCTTCGTTGGAACACACAGCGGCTACATTGGGCACTGCCATAAATGAAGAAAGGTGTGCTAGCCCAGAGGGTACATCCTCCGGAGTGCAGATTACAACCCTTGGACCTTTAAAAGAAATGGAAAAGTTTAACACACTCATCAGATCATGTCCCAGAAGGTGGAAGGTACACTGAGCCATAAACACAAAAGAGTGGAAAAGAGGCATAAATATACATCCATGGGACAGGTGACAATCAGTGAAGGAGTGCAATGAGAGGAAAATGGGACTCCGTTAATTCCCACAAAGCTTATGGTAATATCTGAAAGCGGGCCCTCGTGTGAGTGACCCATCGATGACATTGTGGCCCCTGTATCTACTAAAAGCTGAAGCAATTGGCCAGCAACGTTAAGCTCAACAATAGGGAGGTCACTTGCCAGATGAGAATCAAATGAACAGCTAAGTATTACGGAGTCACAGCTCTGTGGGCGGTCCTAGGGCAAGTAAGGGCCAGTCTGACGTAGGGCATACACATTAGGGTTAGGAGGAGGAGGACGAGGAAGAGCCTGGAGGTGGAGGAAAAGTGGAAGGTGGGGAATTTGCACCAGGCTGACGAGCATAATCAGCCTTTTTCTTTCTGCAGTCATGCTGCCAATGACCCTTTTTAACCACAATAGTGACAGATACCTGCCTAGCCCACCACCTTAGGGCACTGGTGTGGGCCAACATTCCTCTTTCTTTGATTATTGCCACTGAGCTGAGGGAAGTATCCTTCATCAGCCACAGCGAGACACTACACTCTCTGAATATCTGACTGCACTCTCTAAATATCTGACTGCACTCTCTGAATATCTCACTCAAGTCAAGTCAAGTCAAGTCATCCCTTGGTGTTGCCGCTGTTGGGGCACTTGAATGGATGATTCTATAATTATCTTCCGTCACTGCTTCCGGTCGCCGGCCATTCTCATGCACTGTGCTAGGTCCTGTCCCGTCCATTTCCTGATGTCATCACACCATTGTCTTCTTGGTCTTCCCACCCCTCTTCTTCCCTCCATCATTCCTAGCATGGTTGTGTGTGCTAGTGATTCCGGTCTTCTGCTGACGTGCCCAAACCATTGCATCTTTCTTCCTTTCGCTATTTCAAGCAGCTGCTCTTCCTTCCCTGTAACTCTTTCCACTTCTTCTGTCACTGACTCATTTGTCCGATGTTCTCTCCAGTGAATGCTGAGGATTATGCGAAGGGACTTCATTTTGAATGATCTTACTCTTCTCTCGCTCGCTTTTGTGAATGTCCAGGACTCACATCCATACAGTGCTATTGCTGCCACCATTGTTTTTGCTAGCTTCAATTTGGTGTTTGTTGCTATGTTTCTACTGGAGCATATTTTGTTTAGTTTTGCTAGCTGTGCTCTTGCGATTGCTAAACGCCTTTTCACCTCATCTTCACAAGTAACTTTGCAGTTGATAGTGCTTCCAAGGTAGGTAAACTTTTGTACTTCTTCCAAATTGTTACTGTCTACTCAAATAGGTTCTTCATTTTGGCTCTCTTCTCCTTGGGGTGGTGGTCCGGATATCATCATTTGACTTTTTTCGTAGCTGACTTCCATACCATATTTACTTGCTGTCTCATTAACTCTGTTTGTTAGCTGCGCCAGTTCATTCCTAGATCCAGCTAGTAAGGCAATGTCATTAGCAAATCTTAGATTCGTTATGTTTTTGCTGCCGATAACTGCACTTCCAGTAAATTCATCCAGTGCGACTGTCATTATTTGTTCGAGGAAGAGGTTGAAAAGTCCTGGTGACAGTAAGCATCCTTGCCTCATGCCCATGCTTGTTTTGAACCATTGTGGGATGTTGTTGCTGTTCGTGACCATACAGTAGCTTTTTTCATAGAGATTCTGAATGATTTGGACCAAGTGATTGGGGATGCTGTGCTTCCGCATGATGGCCCACAATGCCTCCCTCCGTACTCTGTCGAAAGCTTTTTTAAAGTCCACGAATGTATGGCACAGGCTCTTTTGTTGGTTCCTGTGTTTTTCCGCTAATATTCTGACATTTGTTATCTGTTCCACCGTGCTGCGTCCTTCTTGGAATCCTGCCTGTTCTTCGGCGATTATCCTTCCCGCATGCTGTTTGAGATAGTTGTTTAAAATCCGCAGTAATATTTTGCTTGGGTGATTGATTAAACTGATTGTGCGATAATTGCTACATTTCTTTAGATCACCTTTCTTTGGCAGAGCTATCATTAACGTTTTTGTGAGGGCCATTCTCCTCTTTCCCAAATGTGGTTGCATAATTTGTGCAGCATTGTGATCATGTCTTCACCTCCATGTTTGAGCATTTCTGCAGTTATTTTGTCAATTCCTGCAGTCTTGTTTGCCTTTGCATGATTCACTGCCTCTTCCACTTCCGATCTTAAAATGTGTTATTCTTTTTCTTCTTGATCAATTCTGCCGGTTGTTTGTCTCAGCTCATTTAGTACGTTGTCATCTGTTTAGCTTGGGTAGTTGTAGAGTTCCTTCATATACTCTGTCCACCTGTCCTGAATCTGTTTTTTTATCAGTCAGCAAGTTACCCTTGTTGTCTTTGATTGCGTTGATTGTCTTCCGTTACTGTGTTTTGTTTTCTAATTCCTTCACAATTTGGTATGCTCTTTTGGTATCATTTCTTTCGAATCCTCGCTATAGTTAGTTGCATTTCTTTTGTAAGAATTCTACTTTAGCTTTTTTGATCTCTTTACGCACTTTGATGTTCGCCAGTTTGTAGTTCATAAAGTCTTTCTCACTATTAAATTTCATCGCTTTGAGGGTTCTTCGCTTGTCACATCTGTCCAAGATGTCATTTGTTACCCATGGTTGCCTCTTGTTTCTCTTTTTGCCTAGAACTGTCAGTGCGCTTTCGTTTGCGATGTTTGTGAATTTGCTTGTGAGGTCTTCTCTCTTCATTTTCGAGCTCCAGTAAGGGCGCAAACTTGTTCTTTATGAGTAATTCAAATGCTTCCTTGGTTTCCACATTCATGAGTGCGTGTGTGATGTACCTTATCCTTTTATTTCCCCGCTCAATGTTCTTTCGCAGTTTCATCTTGATGGTCATCATAACCAAGTTGTGGTCGCTGCCGATATCTGAGCCGGGGAAGCTTCTGGTTTTGTTTCCATTGATGCTTGATAGACAGGGGCAGCGGTGGCCTGGTGGTAAGGTGCTGGATTGCTGCTCCCATGGTTGAGTGTTTAAGCCCCACTGTCAACAGTTGTCACTGCTGTCCCCCCAGTGCAGCTAACTGGGTTACCAAATGCCGGCCATGTCTCTCACTGTCTATGGTGAGAGGCATGTAAAAGCACCATTGCCGATGTTCGTCAAGAGTAGGCTGCATAGCCATCAGCGTGCTTCTGCCCTGCGATGGCCTTGCGAGCTGTCTAGAGTGTACTCTGCCCTCGCCCAGAGTCAGCTAAGATGGGCGCCAGCCTCCCCGCAACCCCAAATTAAGAATAAGTGGTTTGGAAAGTGAATGAATGAAATCAATTTGGTTTTTTGTTCTGCCGTCCGATGAAGTCCAGGTTACTTTTCTTGACTGTTTATGCGAGAACATCATGTTAGCTACAACAAGGTTGTGCCTCTTAGCGAATTTTAGAAGGCGAAGTCTGTCGTTGGTGTTTCCAGGACAAATTTTCCCGCAGTGCCCTGCCAGTTCTTGTGCGCGTCTGCCCCAATCTTTGAGTTCCACTCTCCGATTATGATTTTCACGTCTTTTCTTGGAATTTTCCTCATTTTAGCGTTGAGTTCTTTGTAAAAGTCTTCTATTACATCGTCTTCTTTTGCTGTCGTGGGAGTGTACACTTGTACTATTGTCACGTTTCTTGGTGTAGCGTTCAGTCTTAATCTGATTATGCGGCTGTTGATTGTTTCGAATACTAGTACCATTGGTGTTGTTGCTTTGTGTACCAGGAATCCCACTCCTCCAACGTGTTTCGCTTGATCACCGCTGCTTTGTTGGTCGTCTCATCACCATTGCTCAGTCACTTGACTTCTGCAAGTCCAATGACATTCCATGTGTACCTTCCCATTTCGTGCCCTAGTTCTTCGAGTTTGCCAAGTTGGTTCAGGGTTCTCACATTCCACGTACCGAGCATTGTTTCTATCCGTGCTAATTTGAGCTTGCATTTTCATAGTTGTGCAGCAGTAGCATGCTTTTCCATCCCATCCTGTTGCGCAGCCGTGGGGGACGCGGTCGTTGTTGACCCGGGCCGCGACCTATCTGGTATGGGATTTGTATTTCTTCTCATTATCATTCAAGTGTTTCAATGGGCAAGATGAAACTTGCGGCACCCATCTCCTCTCCAGAGTCGCAGTACAGGAGCCAGAGTTCAGGGTTACCGTTCTGCCTCCTGCTATTCTGAAGCCACCATTGACCTGTGGTTCGGCTCCTCCATCAGCTTCAGATACTAGTGCTGCTTCTGCCCAACACTAGGACTAGGCTTATTTGAAGGCGGCCCTATTCACCTTATCACAGATCTGCCTTTGGGTGGTGATCATTTTGAGCGATCCAACAGCGTCACCTGTTGACTCCTCTCCCCTGCGTAGATCTGCCACTGATGGTCTGCTTATTGGTTATTCACAGCTAACCTACATAACTGAAGGCCATTCCACTATCCGCCACCTGTGGATGGGCCTCTGTTCCATACAACTCCGAATATCTCACTACACTCTCTAAATATCTCAATATACTCTCCTAATATCTCAGTGCAGTCTTTCAATATCCAATGTTATCTGCCAAAGGGCCAGTGTGGGTGCAGGTTTTTACTCCAACCAAGCAGCAACCTTCTACTTGTTTCAATCACTGATCTAAAAACAAACAAACAAAAAAACAGTTGATTGCACAAATAACACTTCAATTTTAATTCCTGGTGGTAGCCATCTTGATTACTCTACCTTGCTTTAAGACCACAAAATGGACGCATTGAAAGCCAAAGCTTGAACCTTGAAAATTTTACTGCTGATGGTCAGAATACCTTAACCTTAAACCTTTACCAATAATCTTACTGATATTTGTTATTAATTGGGGGAAAAAAGCTCTGCACAGCAACATTTGTGAATAATTTATATTTGAAAAAAAATAAAAATAGAAATGCATTGAAAAAGGGTTGGGCAGCGGTGGCCTGGTGGCCTGGTGCTGGATTGCTGATCCCAGGGTTGGGGGTTCAAGCCCCACTGTCAACAGTTGTCCCTGCTGTCCC
>JAQNCB010186813.1:0-10076 GCA_030068295.1 Euristhmus nudiceps | reverse complement strand
TACAACCGGAGTCATTCAGGTTTTCATTTGTTTCCTTTCTCATTTCCTAGTTAGTCTCTCCGGAGATCCTTGTGGCTGGTTCGCTAGCTTTTAGATTGGATTAGTGAGCGCCTGAGATCCCCTCACTCTCACACACACTACAGTTTAAGCATTAATAAAATATTACATGCTTATGATAACATGATTAGTGTGTTTCACACTACAGGTTATCTTATAATTGTAATCGGAAATGTTGTTTTAAATGATTTAAGTAAAAGTTTAAATAAAAGAGTTTCTATCACCAGCAAAGATGAAAAGTCATCTTTACAGTTTCAGAGTGTATATTTAAGACCATATGGATCAGCAGTAGCAGGAGTGAGGGGCTTCTAATATGAGAACTCCAATCAGTAGGAGCACATCAGGATAGATCACAGAATTCAGAAACTACTGTAGAAGGACCAGGATCACTGTTATCTCAGAGGTTGCATGTGTACCTCAACAAAAACATAGTGAGAAATTCAGTGTGTGTGTGAGAGAGAGAGAGAGAGAGAGAGAGAGAGAGAGAGAGAGAGGTCGTTAGGTATGCTCATAACAGTGTAATGGTTAATGAGAGTCTATCAGTGCTGACTGCAAGCAGTGACTCCAGCATGACTGACTATCACAGAATAACTACAAAGAGAGAACCACAAGAAAGACAAACACGAGGGCGCCCTGAAATATGAAGCAATCAGCCACTCTACTGTCGAAGGACCTGGGTGAGCATGTGAGAATGAGGCAGAGACAGCATCGCAACATCACAGTTTACCGGAACTCTTTATGCTTGAGAACCCTCAGATCTGCTCCCTTACCTAATAAAAAGCTATTCAAATACTTGACTAAACAAGTTGGTTTTCAGCCTAGTTTTAAACACCGAGAGGAAAGCTGATCTGTAACTGTGGGGCTTTGTAAGAGAAAGCTCTGCCTCCTGCAGTATTCATTCATTCATTTTCCAAACCGCTTATTCCTAGTTAGGGTCACAGGGAAGGCTGGTGCCCATCTCAGACAACTCCGGGCGAGGGCAAAGTAAACCCTGGACAGCTCGCCAGGCCATCAAAACACACTGACAACTTTACAGTCTACTCTTGCCCAACATCAGCAATGGTTCTTTTACATGCCTCACACCATAGGGACAACTGTTGACAGTGGGGCTTGAACCCCGAACCCTGGGAACAGAAATCCAGCACCTTACCACCAGGCCACCACTGCCCCCCTCCTGCAGTAGTCTTTATTATTCGAGGTATCACTAAGTAGCCTGCAACTTTTGATCCAAGACGGTGTGGTGGATCATACACAACAAGAGATTTGCAAAAAGAACACTTTGCAAAACCATTTAGTGCTGAAAGGATTAAAAGTAATATTTTATATTCAATGCAAAATTTAATTGGGAGCCAGTGCAGTGTAGATTGGATAGGTGTGATGTGCTATTCTAGCTCTAGTTCTGCACAATGTAGTGAATCATATTTCTTATTTTAGTAATTTCCTGAGATTAAAGAGGGATATCCAGGTAATATCATCTACATGAGCTTCAAATGAAAGACTGGGGTCAATAATCACACTAAGTTCCTTTGCTGCTGCACATAATGAAACTGAAACACCATCCACTATCTCTCATCTTACTTCGCTGAAATATACAACTGTGTGTCACCAGCATAACAATGAAAGCTCATACAACCTGAATAACAGAAAAGTTCTTTAAATTTAAATAAAATGAAAACTAAAAGACTTTAACATGACCCAATAATTTATTCACAACAGAACATAAATAACATAAATTTTTAAACTGTGAAATTATACAAAATTATGTACCAAATGAGCTCATTTCAAATATACTGCCTGCTAAAGGTCCAAAAAAAGTTGCCATGGGGGCAACAAATGGCTTTAAAAAAGTTTAAAAAGATTCAGCTGGAAACACATTTAGCGATTAAGTACCGTATTTTCCGCACCGTATCATAAGGCGCAGTGTCAGTCAAGCACTCTATTTCTGTATTTGAACCACGCATAAGGCGCACCGCATCATTAGGCGCATGCTACAACCTGTCATGGCGTGGCACAATTCCCCCTCTAGGGGCGCTGTTGAGGCTGTTGGTTTCAGCTGGGCTGCTTTTGAAAGCACTATTTATATCTCATGAGTTTACGTGTCCTTGTCGGTTCCTCTACATTAATTCTGTTCATGCTCTGCTTTAGTTCTGATTTATTCTCTGCATCATTTCTGTTTGTCACTGAGTTAGTTCCTATGTTATTTTCAGGCTGTTGCTCTGTCTGTCTGTGAGTAAATGCATGCTGCCCCTTTAAGAAGTAAGGTCTCTATTCTCCAGCTCTAAAGACTGTTTATGCTCACTCAGTTTTTAAGTGAAATGAGTCTGTCGGTCGGCATTACAGTCCACGTTCTGGAATTGCCTTTCAATAAAGGAGTTTTGTTTTGCATCAATTGTCCGGCAGTTTGCTTATGGATTTATTATGCTTTCTCTTCTCACAATCGGGTGCGCTAACGGGTTTAGTTTTAATGCTAACCCACTTAGCAAAACACCAAACAAAAAACAAGGTAACTGAAGCTAAACAGTGAGTGTGGTTCAGCTCTATTGAATGATTAACATTTTAAAACACTCACCTAACCTAAACAGTGAGTGTGGTTGAGCTTTATTCAGTGGTTAACATTTAAAATATACTATGTACATGCCGCTATATTATTAAAACATTTAAAAACACTCATGGAAGCAAAACAGTGATTTTAGTTAAGCTTTATTGCACTAAGCTTTATTGCACTGCATTTAAAAAACACACTCACTTTATTGTTTCATTAAAGCATGGAAAAAAACCTCTCTCTACATACACTTCTCTCTCAGCCACTCTCTCATTCTCCTCGTCCATCTCGTCCTTTTCAATTGCCTTAATGAACACTCCGGCTGGAAACTTTACTTTCGGCAATGTCTTCCTTTTAAATGAACAGTGTTTTAACGTGGTGCAGTTCATGCTTCTGCTTTCTAAACTTCCGAACCACAGATTCATTTATGTTTAATTCTCTCGCGGCTGCTCTATTCCTGTGTACGGCCGCATAAGAGATTGCTTGCAGTTTAAATTGTGTCTCTTCACTGGCATCATCTTCGGAGGTCCGTATACCAATCTACTGGGGGCGTGGCAGAGGCACGTGCAGCTCCATGTGCTGTTCTCCAATTGGTTTGACGCTGCCAGCATACATAGCGTGCGTATTACATCACTATGTTGGCGGGAAATGGTCCCACAGTCAACGAGCACTTACTAAAACTGCACAAAAACATTTTCATAGATTTTGGAAAGTGCACACATAATGCGCACCGTGTCAAAAGGCGTACCATCAATTTTTGAGAAAATTTAAGACTTTAAAGTTCGCCTTATGATGCGGAAAATACGGTAGTTTAATTGATATCAGGTCTATAACTTGATTACCTATAAAAGGGATGTCTTAGAGAGGCAGAGTCTCTCAGAAGTAAAGATGGGCAGAGGCTCTCCAATCGGTGAAAGAGTGCATAAAAAGTATGGAATACTTTAAAAACAATGATCCCCAAGGTCAAATTAAAATGGCTTTGCAATCATCATCAATAATCCATAACAGTTGCAATTTTAAGATGGCACCAATGATGACCGTCATTGTCACTAGGCGTCTTTTGATTTTGCACTTTTTCAAAAAAATGTTTTTAACACTATTTTCTACATTTTTGGCAACATACAATGCAGTAATAACCTCCGACATACATACAGATTCTTCTAGACATCTGAGAATATTCACAATCTCAGACCCCACCAACAGATTTATTCATGAATAGGCTACCTCGAGTGAAACCAACACTGAAGGAAAGGGGGTGGGGGGAAGCTTATCCTGTTCTGATCCTGAGGAGCAGACAACACCATCCCTTGTGTCCCAGTGTTCTTCTAGTCCAGAGTTTGCAAAACAAGCTGGATGAACTACAGACCAGGATGAACTTTCACCAGACATTAGACAGTGCAATGGCCTTATTTTTATGGTGACATCACTTAACCCCTCAGTCCCCAACTCGGCTATTGTCCCAGAGTGTCATGGCAGGAACGGCGAGATGCGCCGACACCGCTATGCTTCTTAGAATGCCCCATTCGCAGTTAAAGACAGAACCACCAGGCAGGAGGAGTAGCAGGAAGCAGCACAGGACTTTATTCAACAAAATCCAAAAACAAAAAATAAACCTTAACATAAACCAAATGAAGAATAACTCATAGACTCCTGGGAGATCTAAAGAAACTAACCAGGAGAAACGTGACAGGGATACACATGAACCGAACAGAAGCAATAATCCGGCAATGGAACAGGGCGCACTGGGCGCTTTAAATAACACAGACACTGATTACTAAAAACCGAAACAGCCGGTGATGAAGGTCATGCCATGGCGCATGCGCGACTGCAGCAGCGTGGTAAAGGGGTCTGGAGGAAATGGTGCCCCCAGGTGGCGGAATCGCGCAGCGGCATGACACAGAGGGCCTCTCAATACACCGCACAGAGTCGAGGAAGCGCAGTGAAGACCTCATGTGTAGTATGACTAACAAGTTGTGCTGTGTGGATGTACACGCAGTTTCATCAGGGTCCTCTCCTCATCTTGAACACTTCATGTTGAAATGCTGACTTCTTTTTATCTGCCAAGGTAATTTATTTCAGTGTTTGGTACCGCTGTTTACATTCCCCACACCAGCACCACACAGGCTGGATGAGCTGTACGTGGTTATAGACAGGCACTACATTCGGAAGCTGTTTTCATTGTAGCTGGTGACTTTACCAATGTGAACCTTATGAAAATTCTGCCGAAGTACTACCAGCACATGAGTTTTTAACTCATGGCCATAACTTCCTGGATCATGTATACACCCCGTTCGGCCTTCGGCAAATCAGATCACTTCTCGGGCTTCTTATTACTAGCCTATAGATAGAGCTTGAAATGCGAGCAGTTGACTAAAAAGGGAAGAGACTCAACATGGGGAAGGTGACAGCAAGCCGAAGTTTCTGTCAGAGGGGGACAGCTGTCCTTTTCAGATCCCTCAGGCAGATGTTTGAAAATACTTTAAAAAGTAAACATTCAGAAAGCTCCTGAACCAGACAACATCCCAAATCATGTTCTCAAAGCATGTGGTCAGGAACTGCCGATTGTCTTCAGACATTTTTATCTTTCCCTGCTCTTGTCTGTAGTCCCCACATGCTTTAAGTAGACCACCATTGTACCTGTCCCAGAGAAACCTAATGTAAGTTGACCAAATGACTATCATCCAGTAGCACTCACCTCCATCATCATGAAGTGCTTTGAATATATAGTTTAATCTCACATCACATCTTCACTGCCTGCTACACTCGACATATTTTAGTTTGCCTACCGTGGCGCAGATCAGCAGTGTGATGTCCTCCACACTGACACTAAGTGTCAGTGCCCCCCCTGGGATGTGTACTCAGCCCCCTGTTGTACACTCTGTTTACTCACAATTGTACTGTCAAACACAACTCCAACACTGTCATCAAATTTGGAGACAACACCATCATCATCGGCTGCATTTCAGATGCAGAGGTGAGAGCCCTGATATCATGGTGCCAGGTCAATAACCTGCTGCTCAATGTAGGCGAGATCAAGGAGCTCATCATGGACTATAGGAGACTGTAGGGTGGAGGTCACCCTATCCATATCGAGGGGACAGAGGTGGAGAGAGTCAGTTGCTTCAGGTTCCCGGGGATCAACATCACTAAGGGTCTAAGCTGGTCATATCACATGGGTGTGATCATGATATCAGTGAGACAACAGCTCTTATTTTGTCTGCGGCTGAGGAGGTTTGGTAAGGACTCCAGAATACTCACTAACTTCAACTGATGCACCATTGAGAGTATTTCCATCACTTTATCCACTAAGCCAACACTGCCCCTCTCAGTTGATTGTGCTGATAACAATTATTGTGGTAGCGTTTTACATGCAGCCCATGACAATTTTATTCAATTCTACAGGCATGAAGTCACCACCGTCCATCTACTCCTTCATGTCCATTTTGAATTAATGAAAATAGTGTCGTTTAGTGCTTGCTGCTTGGTACCATTTAATTGTTTAACTTAAAGAAACTTTAAAGAGTCTTTGACAGGTCCCATTTGGTTAGATGTACATCTAGGCATGCACCCATATCAGTAATCAACATGCAACTCCTAATTTTTTCTGTGGAGCACAGTTGGCATTGGTAACCTGCCATCTGTGAATAGATATTTTCCCAGAATAAGCAGACAGGTTGCTAATCACTAGCAGCTTGCTTTTTTATGCATAGATCCCCTTTTATATAAAACTGATGCATTTCTGATAAATCCCCATACTGATTTAGTAGATACTAAATCAATCATAGAAGAAATCTAGAAGAAATGGACACACTCCTCAGCACTTTCCCCAAAGACAACATCCCTCTCACTCTTCTGGGAGACTTTAATCCCCCCTCTGACAAGCTCCAGTCCTCTTTCCTTTTCCCTCTTCTTTATTCCTTTTCTTTAACTTTTAACAACAACTCTCCCACACCCCAGTCACAGGCCACTCCACTTCACATCTCTGACCAGCACTTGGTTTTCTTTACTAGCTCTCAGTTTTCTTCCCCCCTCAGCAAAACCTCCACACTGCATCACCTACATCTGTTGCTTCCTGTACTTTATCTTATCTTCCTAATCCAGTCTCTTTTTCTTCCCTGCCACTAGAATCTGCTACAGCCACTTTCCTCTCTTTATTCTCTGCTTCTATGGAACTTCTCTACCCATTATCTACAAAATCAAAGAAGACTTCTTGCTCTGCTCTTTGGCTGTCAAAGGTGCTGCAAAGCAATCGTAGGCAACTCTGAGCAGCTGAGAGAAAGTGGAAGAAATCTCAAGTTGAATCAGATCTGGCTTCCTACCTTGCTCTCCTATCCACATTTTCATCTGATGTGACTTCTGCTAAGACAGCCTTCTACAAGAAAAAGTTGGAAGCTCGCAAGTCACCTCATCATGCAATCCTACCACCTCCTCACTGGATCCAGTTTCTTCTACAATACTCTAGACTATCTCTCAAGATCTTTCTTCCATTTACATCCACAATCATCAATAACTCTATAACATCTGGTCATTTATCAACATCATTCAAAAGAGCCACATTCTACCCACCTTAAGGAAACCCTTCTTTTCCATCATACATAAGCAACTACAGATCGGTGCCACTTCCTTCTTTCCTTTATAAAATTCTTGAACCCATTACTTCTAACCAAATGTCTACCTATCTTTTGCAGAATAACCTCCTTGACCCTCATCAATCTGGCTTCAAAACAACAGAGACTGCATTCTTCACTGTCACAGAGAAGCTACATGCTGCAAGATCAGCCAAGATGTTATCAGTCATAATCCTCCTCCATCTTTCAGCAGCATTTGACATGGTCAACCACAAAACTCTCCTGTCTATCCTCAGGAGTCTAGTTATTTGTGGTGCAACATGGCAATGGTTTGCCTCCTACCTGGAAGATCGCTCATTAGGTTACATGGAGGGGATCCACATCTTCACCAAGCTGATTTAAAACTGGAGTTCCCCAGGGCTCAGTTCTTGGTCCGCTGCTGTTCTCTCTTTATACTAGATTCCTTGCTGATGTCATATCCTCACATGGGTTCTCATACCACTGCTATGCAGATGACAGTCAACATATTTTCTCTTTTCCTCACTCAGACATTTCTGTCCAGATCTCTACATGTCTGGCAAGTGTCTCCTCATGTATGGCAGCTCACCAGCTGAAGCTTAATCCCAGCAAGACTCATCCCCACATCAAGATCTGGCAATCTCCTTGGATAGCACAGTGATCTCTCTTTCAGGCACTGATCGAAGCCTTGGCATAATCATGGACCTGTCCTTCTCTTCTCATATCACTAATCTTTCTCGATCATGTCGCTTTGTCCTATTCAACATCTGAAGGATTATTCATTTTTTTCCACTAAGGCCACTCAACTATTTGTTCAATCCCTTGTCATCTCAAGACTAAAGTATTGCAACTCACTCCTGGCAAGTCTACCTTTTGAGTGCTATTCGACCTTTGTAACTGATCCAGAATACAGCTGCATGGCTTGTTTCAATCTTCTCAAATTTTCCCACACCACACCACTGCTATGATCTCTCCACTGGCTTCCTGTAGCTGCTTGCATTAGATTTAAAACACTAATTCTTGCCTACACAGCCAAAAATGGCCATTCCTACCTCAAAGCACTCATCACACCCTGCACTGCACCATGTCCTCTCAGATCCTCTAGTATTGCCAGACTGGTCCCTCCTTCTACCATGGGACACAGGAAAAATAGATATAAATTCTTCTCTGTTCTGGCTCCAAGGTGGTGGAATGAACTTCTTCTGGATGTTCAGACAGCTGAGTCACTGGGGATCTTCAAATGACAGCTGAAACCTTACCTTGTTTGACAGTACTTAAATTAGCACAACACATTTTATACACACACCCACACATCAAAAAAAAAAAAAAAAAAGACCCCACACACACCACACCTACTGACTGAGACTGAATAACGGTATACTTAGTATGTGTTCTAACATACCGGTGATTTCTAAGCACTTTTGTATGTTGCTTTGGATAAGCTCGTCTGCTAACTGCTGTAAATGGAATCATTGTCAATGTACTGTCTATGCTTATAATAATACCAAATGAAGTGTAAGAGCCAATTTAAGTCACTGTTGTACATGAAGCATTGCTAGTCAGGGCTTGTCTTTCATCCAATAATTGTCTTCCTTCCTTCACATGAATGCAGTTGTAAAGCTTTACAAAGCTGTCTTTACAATACTAAATAAAAAATAACTTAAATAATCATAATAATAAAATAATTTCTTTCAACAACACCAATGATTGAGACCATTTCGGTGTGACTTGGACATAGTTGGGGGATTGGAGACTTCACATGAATAAGGAATAAAACATTAATAACTTTTTTTGGGGACTAAAGTTATGATAGCAAAATAATTTCAACAGCACAAATAAGCACAAATGATTGAAACCACTTTGGTGTGATTTGGACATGTTGCGAGGCTGATGATATGTAATGAATAAAATGTGGATTTTATTTTGGTATGATTTGCACATGGGGCCGGTGGTGTAGTGGTTAAAGTGCTGGGCTCATGTGGGTTCGAATCTTGGTGAGACCCCCACTGTGCTAAGACCCCTGGGCAAGGTCTTAACCACAAGTGTGCCTCTGTCCACCCAGCAGTAAAAATGGCTTACAGTAAAAATACTGGGGATGTAACCTGCGATGGACTAGCATCCTAGTTGAGCTTCTAGTCACGTCACGCTACAGAAACCAGGTTAAGCACCGGCTCTGATGAGCCACTGGGCTCAGGTGTAAAAGGCCATGATGAGCCACTGGGCTCAGGTGTAAAAAGCCCACAGACCTTACCTTACCTATGATTTGCACATGGTGTGTGTGTGTGTGGCGGAGGGGACTAGTGATGTCACACAAATGAGGAATAGATCAATCGCAAAATCATTTCTTTCTTTAATGGCACAGAGCAGCACAAATGAATGGCAGTGTTATTTTGAAATTTTGAGAAAGTAGGGGTGGAGGCGACTCTACAGAGCTTGCAAAACCATATACTGCTTCCGTATTACGATATACTGAGTCCGGATGCTGAACTGGCCTGCCTGCAGTCCACATCTTTCACCTGTCAAGAACATTTGGCGTATCATTACATGAAAAATATGTCAAAGATAACCATGAACACTTCATCTGCTGGAAACCTATATCAGGCAAAAATGGGACCAAATTCAAACATCAAGACTCCAGAAATTTCCAGACGTCTTCTAACTGGCTTGAAGAGCTACACCATGGTAAACATGCCCCTGTCCCAACTATTTTGAGACCTGTAGCAAGAAACATTTGAAATAAGCTCATTTTGAGCATAAAAATGTAAAATTTCTCAGTATAAATATTTGTGACGAATGGATATGAGTCAAAAATCAAAACATTCATTCATTTTCCAAACCGCTTATTCCTAGTTAGGGTCGCGGGGAAGGCTGGCGCCCATCTCAGCCAACTC
>JAQNCB010186621.1:0-10115 GCA_030068295.1 Euristhmus nudiceps | reverse complement strand
TACGATTTTCACTTAACCGCAAGTGTCTACGACCATTTTTGACGAAGTTATGGGGATTATATTGATTTTTCGTATTTGTGACCTTGACCATGACCTTTGATCTAGAAAACTGTTCTTCGAGGAGGACCGAGCCACGGTGACTCCCCATCACATGTACAAGTTTGAAGTTGATCGGATCTGTACTTTTTGAGATACACGCACGGACGGACAGAAAAACAAACAAACAGACAAAAAGACCCGATTACAAAACCCTCGCTATCCTTCGGGGGCGAGGGTAACAAAAAAAGAAATATAGTTCAACTTACAAAGAAAAAACTTTATCATTCTTTCTCTTTTTACTTCTTATCACTTCATATTTTTGTAAAAGTAGAGTAAAGCTGTAAAATATTTAACACATCTTAAGAATTGAGTAAATGTAAGCAGAAAACTTTAACATTATTTTCAAATATTCCACTTTTTTCAAATATTTTGAAAAAAAAAAAAAAAACTTTGAGAACATTAATACTTAAACATAATTAAAAATGTTTATCAAATCTTCGTGTATTTTGATGAAATATAAATAAACAACACACCTAGTTTTAAGACAAATACAGGGTTCATTACAGGCTGCGCCATTGCACCAATCGTGTCTGTGTCCCCATGCACTATCTATCCATGTGTCAGCTGGGCGCATAGCAAATGTCTGGGAAAATCTAGTTTATTATAATTTTAAAAGTTAATATCATTCAAAGAAATGTTAATAAAGCATGCCGGTGAGGACGTCACGCGCTGCTGAAATAACATTGAGCCCATTGAGGGACTCAAGCACAGGGTTAATAGGTGTGGGAATGCGCGATCTGTGTTTCGTGCCTTCCTATAGTTCCTCGAGTGGATGAACACATTTGTTTACATAGTAGTGCGTCCTGCTCTGCGCGTGAAGCTGTTCATGCTGTCGCTGTGATCTCTCTCTCTCACACACCTCCGCTTCTCAAACTTCATTCCGGTTAGTCTGGACACAGCCACAGTTTTGTCTTACTATGTTCTAAGCAATTTAAATTTGTATTTCAACATGCCCGAGTGTGTGCATGTGCATGGCTGAGGGAGCTTAGCTAGCTGCGCGTACATTGTTAGCAGAACTAGCCCATACAAACTGCTCGCGCGCTGCTTCCTCCGCGTGCTAGTGGGATTTACGTGCTGAGTAGATGTTCATAACAGAGTTATTACAGGTAATAATGATTATATAACGGTTACACACAGCTCAGTTCCACCTAACACATGAACCCTGCTCATGAGAAGAGTTAAAGTTAACAGTTTGGAAGTTAGCTACTTCAGTTGTGCCGAGTTCTGGAATTAATGTGACAAACCGTTTGCTTGCTGTTGTAAAAGTTGTAATGTATGACTATTTTTTGTCCAGCATTTTATGTCATTTGTGAATGAAGTTGTGTTACATGCAGTTTTGCTGGTCCGCTATATTTGTTTTGGTCATTTGGCACCCTCTGGTGGTGTTTCTGTAAAACATGCTCTGATGTAAAAACATTCAGAAAAGACTAGTAAATCGGAAATTATAAAGAGTATTCTAGAAAGTTCTGGTGCCACCGTGTCGGGGGGGCGGGGGCTCTCTGGAACCTTGTGGATCTTTCCTTAAGGTTGCTAGTCTATATAAATGCTGTGATTTAAAGCACAAGAGAGCAGACAGCAGTAGAGAGCAGAGCAGAGTTTTCCTTTTGTGAACAGTTAAATCGTGGTAAATAGTGTTATTAGGAATTAAATAGTGGATATTGTTTTGAAGAACCTTTTTATTTAAGAATATCTTTGTTTTTAGTTTTCTTTGCTGGTTTTCTTTGTTGTGATTTTTACCCCAACTCATAACACCAGTATTTCACCAGCACAAACACACTAACTGGTTTGCAGCTGCACAGTGAACTGAAATGCAATGCACTCCAAAACCTTTCGATCATAGCCAGTATTTTCAGCAACTTGTGCTCGAGCTGCTATCCTGTGAAATCAGACCAGATAGACTACAATAGCCCTCATGCTCCTAATATACCCTAGTGACCCTTAACCCTGCTGGCCGTTCACTGCATGATACGAGAAACCTCACAAAACCTTCCATTTTGAAGATGATCTGAACCAGTCATCTACCCATAACAATAAGACCTTTGTCAAAGTTACTCAGGTCAAATTTTAAAACCAACTGTTCACTGACTGCATCTCACCCCTTAAAATTCCACTGTAATGAAATAATTAAATGTTATTTATCTTACCTGTTAGTGGTTTTAATGTTACGGAAGATTGTACATTACAGGGTTACTCTAATATGTCACAAGATAGTAGCCTGTAATGTAAATAAGGTATGACAACCTCCCAACTTTATTTTATTTGAGGCAATGTCATGATTATTCATGTGTTATTTCCCACTAGAAATAATCGTGCTCATGTTCATAGATGATGCCATTCCCAACACAAGGAACCATGATGAATGCTAACCTGTTCCTGTACACCCAACAGCCTAGTTTGTCTTTACACGTGGGAGCCAAACCCTGAAGGTCCTTCATCCACTCCCAATGGAAGTTAGAGTTCCTCAGAGGCAGCCGAAAAACCTAAAAATATAACAGAGGTGGTAGAAGGACTAAAGACACTGTGTGTAATAAAAAGAAAAAAATGTGACACATTACCACTGAATTTATGCTAAGCTATAATATATAATAAACTGGTTAACTTGCTTAACATGGACCAAGTTGTGTAGTGGTGGACTGTAATAAATAAAAACTATTTGCAAATTGTCATAAAATGTGTGCTGCATTGTACTTCACTATAGGGATTAAATGCCAGCAGTAGGTTGATGATAAGATCTAATTTTTGTCTTGGCAATTACAAAGTTCGAATTTCATCTTGGATACACTGGTGATACATAGTAAATGGGTCATTCTCTGAAACTGGTATGTGCAATCTGATCGGCTGCTGAGAGGGCCATAATCCCTAAGGAGTGGTTCCACATTTTAAAACCCCCCCCCCCCCCCCCCCCCCAATTGTTGATGAATAATAAACAGTAATGCATATGCATTCAATTTTATACGTTAATTTTTTCATTATTCCCTCCTTTTTTTTTTTTTACATATTAAAAATAAACATTAATTCATTAATACATGTACAGAGCTGCTGCTATGTACGAATTCGGTGTAACAAGAGGAAATGGTATTTGGGATGCAGATCAATATTTAATTGGTGGCCTGAATCAGAAATGCGCATTGGGAAGGAGGAAGTAAGAATTAGAGTCACATTTAAGTTGTTAAAAAGTCTGTGTAAACTTTATGAAAACAAGTTTGTAGTTGGTGTTTTTGTACGAGCTACTTAACGGTCTTTATTAAGACATTCCTTGTACGTTTTATGTGAACTGCGGTAGATATTTCAACTTGAAGTTAAACCTTTTGTTGGGTCACATGTTTGTTCTAGTTTGCATGTGTGTACTAAACACATTAGGTATAGTGCTTATTTCTGTTAGCATTCATTAGCAAAATGCATGGACTCTTACCCACTGTATAGCTCATACAGTTTTCACAAAAGTTCATTTTTGACATGGAAACGGTGAGAATTTGTTAAAGCAAAAAATAACGCTAATTCAGAAACTGAATGAATGTTTCCTCGGGACTTTTACCTCATGTTTCAACATAGGACAAAATGTATATGCATTTTCACAATTATTATATCAGTGAAAATACAGCAAAAAAATAAATAAATAAAAATAAAAAAAATAAAAAAAATCCAGTCCGTGTACGCTGAGACATTTTCCCATGATTCCTCGCTTCTGTGACGTCGAAACCGCTCCACACACACAGAGTTGGTTTGTTTACATGGTAGTCAAACACATTTATGCGCGGGGTGCTTGTTTAAGGTTTTTAATCGTAGACTAATCGATTTAATTGTAACAATCATAATGTATCAATCCAACCCTCAACAACTATTTTATGGCTATAAAATACTGCAGCTACAGCTGCGAAACACAAAAAAACAAAATCCATCAATAATAACCTCATAAAATTACAATATTAGTTAGGAATATAGCCACATTTTTCTCACCAAAAATCCTTTTCATTTGTACACAAAATCCATCCTCCTTTCTTTCCTCAAGAAGATTTCAATCACTCTGTCATACAGATTATCCGTGTGTGACACCTGTGGCTGTTACATAACCAGTTCCAGCTGAGCTGCGTTGCTCACGTCTGTTGTCACGTCCACCATAACAGAGACAAACGGTGCTTTATTAACTTCCCTTACGATCAGCAATAGCAGTGATGAGGTCGTTTTGTATTTTGCCCAACGTCCCACTAAACACTAGTGGACAAGTGGTAATGTAAATCAGTGTTGCTCTCAGCAATGAGACAAAGAAGCTATCAGATAGTTTCCTCTGTTATTGTAAAAGAAAAAGAAAGCTTGCCCAAATAAAGACAGTCCATCAGTCCATAAATCCAATTTTGCTCCAAACACCATGTCGATTTGTGGGAAATGACAAGCACTCAAAAGCAATACAACTAGCAGTGTTCAGCCTGTGAGTCAGGCAGAGACGACAGTGGGGCGTTGCCTACGTCATGTTCTCGTGAATGCCGCAAGATTTAAAACGCAGATGGTGGCACCCTCTATTGGAATTCCAATGAACTAAAAGGCTTTTATTTCTAAAGATGACATTCATACTCCTAAGATACATGCACGATAAGACTATGTTAATACTTTCAATAGGGGAAGTTTGAAAATAAGGTTATGTTTGGCTTTAAGTCTGTGCTCAAAGCTCTTTAACTACGTGGGAGAGACCACGCCATCTCTGGACACTTTTCCACTTTGTGCATCATTGGACAGACAGTTCCATCAGAAGACGCAGAGAAGTACACCATTCCCGGATATCTGCTTTCTATTCTGTTCTTCACCAGAGGACAAGAGACTACTAAAGTTGTGGATTGAACACCCAATTGAAGGAAAGTAACACATTTTGTTTTATTTATTTATCTCTGAATGAAACAGCCAATGGTTTTGGGCCACTCTACTCCCAAGTGAAGTATCAGACCCACATCGGGGTTTGTTTATTTTAATGACTTACGCGGGCATGTGCGTTTGCATGTGGACCCACTGAGTTAAGTGTTTATCTAAATTGACAGTAATTTATATGTGTTAATTGGTAACCTGTTGTTTAGTTTTCATTTTAAAGGGAAATTTTACCGTGATTCACATTAATAGGAACTGAAGGTCATTCAGTGAATCTAAAATTTATTTTACACATTTTGTAATTAAAAAGGATGTTATTTTGTTTAATAGCCCAATATTTTAGATGTTTTTTTATTTTCATTTGTTTAAAAGTATTTAAACATGGTTGATAAATACCAGTACTTCTAATTGATCATTACTAGCGATACCTTTGTTTCAGAAGACAATTCATCAGAAAGAAATAAAAGGACCCAAGACAGGTGAAGTGCAGTTTTGGAGAAGTGAAACTGTAAGCATTGATGACACTAACCAAAAGTACCGGTAATTGCTTTCAAAAACCTCAAGGCCCTAGGGATAAGTGGGCTTCGCTCACAACAGAGAAAACCCTTTAATTATGTTGAAGATTATGTGTTATTATTGTTCTGATATCTCCCCCTAAATACATACACTGCGCAAAAAAAATTGATTATATAAATATAAATAAAGAGAACACTCGAACAACAGCGCCCAGATCTCAATGAATAACATATTCTGGATGAAAATATTTATTCATTGCATAGTGGATTGCGGTGAGAACGAAACAACACTGGTTACTGGAAATCAAAATCTTTATCCCATGGAGGTCAGAAATCACACTCAAAATGAAAGTGGAGAAAATCAGATCCCAGGCTGATCCAGCTTCTGTGGAGATTCCTCAAGACAGGTCAAAATGAGCCACAGTAGTGAGTGTGGTGAGCCTTTGTGCATTCCCTTCAACACCTGGGCATACTCCTGATGAGATGACGGATGCTCTTCTCAGGGACTCCTCCCAGACCTGGATCACAGCATCAGTCAACTCCTGGACAGTCTGTGGTGCAACATGGCGCTGGTGGATGGAACGAGACATGATGTCCCAGATGTTCTCAATTGGATTTAGGTCTGGGGAACGGGCGGGTCAGTCCATAACATCAATGCCTTCATCATGCAGGAACTGCTGACACACTCCAGCCACATGAGGCCTAGCATTGTCACACATCACAAAGAACCCAGGGCCCACTGCACGAGAATGTTTTCTCACAACAGGTCTCAGGGTCTCATCCCGGTACCTAATGTCAGGGTACCTCTGGCTAGCACATGGAGGGTTGTCCTGCCCTCCAAATAAATGCCTGCCCAGACCATTACTGACCCACTGTCAAACTGGTCATGCTGGAGGATGTTGCAGGCAGCAGAACGTTCTCCACAGGATCGCCAGACTCTGTCATGTCTGTCACACGTGCTCAAGGTGAACCTGCTCTCATCAGTGAAGAGTACAGGGCGCCTAAGACGACTCTGCCAATCTTGATGATCTCTGTCAAATGCCAACTGGACTGCATGGTGTTGGGCTGCAAGTACAGTCCTCACTTGTGGACGTCGGACCCTCATACCATCCTTATGGAGTCGGTTCTTGACCATTTTAACAGCAAAGTGCACATTAGAGGCCTATTGGAGGTCACTTTGTAGGACTCTTGCAGCACACCTCCTGTTCCTCCGTGCACAAAGAAGCAGATCACGGTCCTGCTGCTAGGTTGTCGTCCTCCTTCGGCCCTCTCCCCATCTCCTGGTGTACGGGCCAGTCTCCTGATATCTCCTGCATGCTCTTGACACTGTTCTGGGGACACAGTAAACCTTCTTGCAACAGTGCACATTGATGTGCCATCCTGAATGAGCTGTACTACCTGAGCAACTTCTGTGGGTTGTAGACACCACCTCACGATACCTTGAGTGGTGGGAGTACTGCCAAATCATCTGCAAGAGATGAGGACAGAGAAATGGTCTGTGGTCACCACCTGCAGAACCATTCCTTTATAGGGCTGCCTTGCTAATTGCCTCTCATTTCCAACTGTCGTCTGTTCCATTTGCACATCAGCAGGTGAAAATAATTCACAATTAATGTTGCTTCAAAACTGGATGGGCTGCTATCCCAGAAATGTGACTGACTAGGAGTTACACTTTCTTGTTTAAGTGTTCCCTTTATTTCTTTGACCAGTGTACTTTATCTGCACCTTACCTGAAAGTAAATGTTTTGCCATATATTACACTATGTGTCGGACATCTTACATTATACACTCAAGGATGTGCATAGGATTTAAGAATCAAAGTCAGGAAAGAGCAGGATTTATTAACATCATTAGTGTGTTGCTCACGCGCAAAGTGCCCAAGATAAAACATTTTGCTACACAGTTCCTGCAAGAATCTTCTCTTACTTTCACGGAGCTGTGTGTTCGCACGCGTGTCTGTGCGTGTGCCTGATGTCTCTGTAGTCTGGCTTGTAAAAACTCTTGCACCAACTGTAAAGTTAATAGGGATGAATTCACCTATTTCTAAATAAATTCTTGTATTCAGCGGAGATCTGCAGATAACCGATTTAAGGTTTCGGACCTGATTAAGCACCGGCCTGATGAGCCACTGGGCTCGGGTGTAAAAGTCCACAGACCTTACCTTAGGAATGTGGATATTCTACACATACCGACTCAAGAACTCTGACATCTTTTCATATTGGCATATACTTTCGAAGAGAAATAACACTGGTAGCATAAGTACGTAAAGACTTGCAACTCCTGAGCAGAGCTTTCGGCTACCTGAAAGACACACTCAACTTCTGATACCTTTGTTTGATACTTTTTTTTTTTTTTTTGGAGGAAATATTCATCCATTCATTCATTTTCTGAACTGCTTAATCATAGTTAGGGTGGTAGGGAGCCTGGCGCCTATCTCTGCAAATGGGCAGAGTACACCCTGTACAGCTCGCCAGGCCATCGCAGGGCAGAAACACGCTGATGGCTAGGCAGCTACTCTTTTCAAAAGTCAGCAATGGTTCTTTTACATGCCTCCCACCACAGACAGTGGGAAATATGGCCGGCCTTTGATAACCCAGTTAGCTGCACTGAGGGGACAGAAGTGACAACCCGTTGATATTGGGGCTTGAATCCCCAACCGACACTTGGATCAGTAATCCAGCACTTTGCCACCGGGTCACCAGTGCCAATGTAGCACAAATTATATAAAATAAATTACTTCTTACCCTCTGTAATTGGCAGGCTGATAAAACCTTGAATGTCAATTTTTTTTTTTTACCCAAAATGAACTTTTTCATCATTTCATAGCTAAGTACCATTAAGATGTTCTGATAAACCCACAAGATGCATCAGACATATCTTCAAAACTAAGGCCACAGTTCCCTGTAACTAAATCTTAAATCCTCGGTTTTAATGAAGTACCGTCTTCATTGTGATCTCTGCATTCTATCAACTTCGATTCAAATTCATAAAAACACACAAAGCATCCATATTTATCCCACATGTGTGTGCAATACTGCGTTCATGCTGTTAGCAGAATTCCCGAACATCTATGCTGTAACTCCATGACCTTAACCTCCAATTTCTCTGACTGCTTTCACAAAGGTGAGTGACTGACTTTTTTTACAGTATTGTCCAACTTGGTTCACAAGAATGGTTTAGATATCAAGTAATTCACAATAGACAACTCATGATTACAATCAGCTTTACTGAGGGGTAGTGTACTGTCATACTGACCCACATGCTGATTTATTAAGTCCTAAAAGTGCTAAATAAATAATAATAAAAACACTGTCGACATGATTAATTTAGTTCGCATTCATGCAGATCAGTTACGTCGCAACGCTGATACACTTCCCTCAGCACTTCCAATGACCTTCGAGCTGTGTGCACCGTAGCCCCATCTTACTGAAACCACACATCGACTTCTCCAAGATCAAGGCGTTCAACCTGGGGTTGGGCCACCAACAGACCTCAGCATCACCTCTCTTGCACCACTAGTTATGCGAGTCGTGCAAATAATGATGTGTATAAAAACTTTACTAAACTTTTTTAAATTTACATTGAAATGTTTAATATATTTTTTACCATATATTACATGAAAATAAACTTTAAATCTTTAAAAAAAAAAAAACTGTCAATCACTATATGCAGTTCACTTTCTTGATGAGATTCTAGTTTTCTTTTGGGTCGCCACAGCGAATCATCTGTTTCCATCCATCCCTATCCTCCGCATCCTATGGTCTCACACCAACTAACTTCTTGATGACACGAGTTCTTTATTTTTTAATATTAGTCCAGATATGAGGTCAGAATTGTTACTTTTCTGCTGCACAGTGCTTCCCTGCTTCTGTTAGACTACTATATGTTACATCTGCCAGGCGTAGTAATTGCAGCACTACGCCCATCTTGCCGCAACCCAGAGAAAATAATGTCCATTCACATACGTCAGAATCATCACAGGAACCTTGATGTGGTGCAGTGTTGGCAGCATCGGTCAGTAAAACCATAAGGACAAATTTTGCACAAGTCTCTTGGAAAATTTGTGAGAAAATACCCTTACCAAATTAGTGTTTCCTCGAGCATGATGGCCTCCAAAGAGATACAAAACGCCTTCCACACATGCACCACAGCTACCTGACATTGGGTTGGGGAGCTCTCCACTGGACAGCTGTCTTCTCCTAAAAATACATACAATAAACTGTCTGCAAAAAAATATATAATTTCTGCTTTGTTTTCAGATACTTCATAAACTAGCCATAGCAATCTATTCTTCAAATTGAGTTGCATAAAATTCTTGAAGGTTCCCATTCACTAGGCACTTGGACATTTTTTAAAAATCATTTCAAATGTACATTTTTTAACCGAGGGTGGTAGAACAAGGGAAATGGTAAAATTTGATAGCTCAATCATCTAAATTGGTAAAGGAATTACCAAGGTATAGATGATAATTGGTCTTTTTAAATAAGCCCTTTATGCTAGTGTAAAATGCATTCAAATTGCTTGTAAAATATTACCGGTAATAGATAATAGGCTGCAATGGCAAGTTCAAATCATATATACACACACACACACACACACACACACACACACACACACACACACACACACACACACACACACACACAC
>JAQNCB010186615.1:0-10116 GCA_030068295.1 Euristhmus nudiceps | reverse complement strand
AAAGGAAACCGCCAATCCTGAGACAACCATAGAGGAATATCTCTCTTATCCATAGCTGGAAAAATCTTATCACGTGTCCTTCTCAACTGCCTACTTGATCACCTGTAGCAAGGCCACCTTCCGGAGAGCCAATGTGGATTCAGGAAAGGCCGTGGCACCACAGCCATGATATTCACGGCTTGTCAACTTCAGGAAAAGTGCAATGAACAACACTGCGACCTGTACAGCACATTTGTTGACCTAACTAAGGCATTTGATACAGTTAGCCAGGACAGACTCTGGAAAATAATGGAGAAGTTTGGATGTCCAAGGATTTTCAACAAAATAATCTGCCAACTACAAGATGGCATGATGGCAAGAGTGATCAATGACGGTGAACCCTCCGAAGCTTTCCCAGTGTCAAATGGAGTCTAACAAGGATGTGTCCTGGCCCCAACACTATTCAGCCTAATGTTCTCAGAGATGCTGACTGATGCATTCCAAAATTACCAGCCAGGCATCAAGATCCGGGACAGGATTGATGGGAAATTGTTCAACCCAAGAAGACTTAAAGCGATCACAAAAGAGAAAGAATCTGTTCTTAGGGAATTCCTTTTCGCTGATGACTGTGCCTTCAACGCCGGGGATGAACACGAAATGCAATCAGAGACAGCTTTTCCACAGCCTGCCGTAACTTTGGCCAAACCATCAGCACCAAGAAAACTGAGATGATGTACCAACCAGCGCCTGGCCACCAGTAACAGGAGCCTCAAATTACAGCTAACGGTCAGCCCCTCAAAGCAGTAGAGACGTTCACATACTTAGGCATCACCCTCTCCCACCACAGCAACATTGACTCCGAGATCAGCTCCAGAATCGCCAAAGCAAGCAGTGCCTTCAGTAGACTGAGGGGAAAAAGTGTGGGAAGGCGTGGCATAAGCCTCCCAACCAAACTCAAGGCTTACCAGACAGTAGTCCTTACCACTCTTCTCTATGGGTGCAAAACATGGACTACCTACAAAAGACATGAAAGCAAGCTAAACAGTTCCATTTCAAATGCCTCAGACAGCTACTGCACATCCAGTGGCAAGACAAAGTCCCTGACACAGAGGTTCTCAAGCAGGCAAACCTTCCCAGCATCACGACCACCATTAGAAAGGCAAAACTGAGATGGGCAGGCCATATCTCCCACATGACTGATGATCACATTCCAAAACAGCTCCTCTATGGAGAACTATGTCAGGGCAAACGAGCAGTAGGATGTCAGAAAAAAACACTACAAAGACAGTCTGAAGGTGTCTTGAAAGGACGTCAACATCAACACAGACTCTTGGAAATCACTAGCCTCTGACAGAACCACCTGGCACCATCTCATCACCAAAGGAGCAATCACAGCAGAGGAGCACAGGTATCAACAGGCAAAGGAGAAAAGAGCAGCATGCAAGGATAGAGCCAACTTATCAAGCACTACTCCTCTTAACTACTTAAGCCCCACCTGCAGAAGAGATTTTCTCACCCGGATTGGCCTCAACAGTCACCTCCGGACTCATTCGTCCACCCCATCTAACTAAAGTGATGACTTGGATCATTTTCAACAACAAAGGACAAACAACAACATTTCTATTCAATCCAGCAGGAAATGTTCTTTTCGGCTAAAAACAAATCAAAGGCATAAAGGAAACCAGAACAGAAGTGTTTGCATGTGATTCTGTAGCACTGTGGGAGGCCTATTCTGAGTCTAGGACGCAAACAGAATGACTGGACAACATGATGACCCCATTAAGTACTGACATGATTGAAAATGCTGCCACACTTCATTAATCATGCTTCCAGGCAGCCTGGCAGAATCAGACATGGTTCTCATACAGAGGAGCAATCTGCTGGAAAAAGAGGCAGTATCCTTTTCCGCAGGTTACGTGCGGTTCTGATGTTTAGCAGGAGCTTGGAAGAAGTAACCTGTGAATAATTCTAAATCATATTCAAGGCTAATAGTATGAAATTAATCTGAAATCCATTTTTGTTCTATGATGTCCTGGCGAGCTGTCCAGGGTGTATCTCTCCCTCACCCAGAGTCGGCTAAGATGGGCGCCAGCCTAGCCGGAACCTTAGTTAGGATTAAGCGGCTTAGAAAATGAATGAAATCCATTGTGTCACATTGATCAACCCTGAATCAAACTCAGTTCAAAGCTAAATGGTGTGAATCTCACTGAAAACCCATCAAATACACCACGGATTAGTTATGAATCAACTTGTAAACCATTAGGACACAAAAAAAAGAAGGGAAGCAACAATACTAACCATTAGAGAGTCACTTGGAAATAGCATTAATGTGATTTGTTCTTATATCCTGTAGCAAAGAACTGATAATTAACAACTATGCACCAAAGGCAATGAAGATGCAATAGGGATGTCTTTGTGATTCTTCCATACCTGAAGTGCACAAGTGTTTTAAAATGTGCTACAATTTTATAAAAAAAGCACATTTATTTATTGTTTATTTATTTATTTTTAATTATGACCACTGCAGATGAGTTCCCAGCACAGGCAGGTACAGAGCAGAACCAAGGAGCCTTTACAGAGGTGCGGTGATACTGTGCAGAAACAATTAACGCAAGCAAATGAATATGAGATTTTTGCAGTTTTACATATTTTAACCACAGTTAATTGACCCATGAATAGACTCGGCTTATAGCTGAGACTGTGAAGCGAATGGCGTCTGCATCCTCATCTGTTTGGCATACTCATTGAAACACAAACGTAAGCAGGATTGTTATGCCATAATTTCATGCAAGTTGATTGATTGACTGATTGAGTTTTTGCTTTGAGCTGTCCCAGTACTTAGACTCTGTTCAATAAACCCTGTGCCTATCATTACGGTCTGTGAGTGGGTCCTTTTCCCCAGTGTGCTATCCTGCATGCCCACCTCCATAACAAGTTCAATCTTCAGAACACAGGAGATGTTAATATGAGCATCTAATAGAACTTAGGAGAAACCACTACCCACCATTTAAGAAACAGTTGGTTCCCATGCATCGAAAAAATTAACTATACTAATTAAACCAATCTTGTATTATGGTGCGATGTCACTGGTAATTTATATAAACATGTAGAGAAGGGTCTTTTTTCAGGTCGGTGATAGCAGACATGGCAACCAGAAATCAGATATATACACACTGTAGTGTCACGCTCCCAAGAAAAGTCACAGACCATGACTCAAGTGCACGACTCTCGGGGTTTATTAAGGTACGAGAACAGAAACAGAAAAATAACAAGTGTCCAAGCACAGTTCAAAAGGATGAAATAAAAACTACAGCTCTCATAGAGGCTGGAACAAAATGAACAAAGAAAACGGAGAACAGAAAATTACAGTGCTCAACGAGGCTGGAAGTTCAATTAAATGCACTGGCGAAAGCCAAAATAAATAGCTCACCAACATGAGAATCAACGGTGTAAGAATAATTTTCTATGTATCTGTACTCTATATGATTGTAAGAATATGTAAAACCATCTTTGTGTTATTATTAAGAGATATTGTATGTGCTCATTCAACCTAATTTTCTAACCACAAGTTTCCTTTGTCCATGTGGACATATAGATAAGGTATTCTGAGCTGAAAGCAACTCCTTGTAGGGTGTGGCCCAACTGAGTAAGCAGTTTTCAGTTGTGTCACTGAAGATAAAGTTCCTGCTTCTTCAAACTGTTTAGTTCCTGTTTTTGCAAACTGTCTAATCTGCAATTAATCTGCAAAAACAGGAACTAAACAGTTTGAAGAAGCAGGAACTTTATCTTTAGTGACACAACTGAAGTCAGATGATTATGTGGAACAGTTGAGAATAAACCATGAGTTGATTTAAGTCGCCTGGTTCGTTGACTTTTGTTCCCGGAGCACTCCGACAACATTTTGGGCACATTATTAAAAGGGCACAGACAGGCTGTTAGAGGTCTACTTTCTTACAAATGGGGATCATGAACAGGACAGGGAAACAGCATAGGAGGTACAACCACAACGTGTTGACAACAGACACAAAACACACAGGCATTATATACACATCCGGGATGATGCTGGGCTGGAAGCCAATTGCGGAAAACTGGCGCTCGTCAATCTTGGAAGGAGATGGGGTGAAGCTGAACCAGATAAGGACAGACTTCAAAATAAGAGTAATGAGACAGTCAACATGAAAACACACACACAGGGAAAAAAGGGAACACATGACAATGGGGCCAGAGTATGACATTACTCCCCCTTAAGGACCGTCTCCAGATAGGCCAAAATCATCGGGGTGGAGCCGGTGGAAGTCCCTGATCAGGGACGGATCCAGGATATCCCAGGTGGGGACCCAGCAGCACTCCTTGGGGCCGTAACCCTCCCAGTCCACAAGGTATTGCTTGCCCCTGCCCCTGTTGCGTACCGCCAGAAGCTTCCGGACAATATAGGCAGTGCCCCTTCGATGAGCCAGGGGGGTGGTGGGGTTCGAGTGGTGGGGACCAGGGCACTGGATTTGGCTGGTTTAACTTTGCTTACATGAAATGTGGGGTGAATCTTGAGGGTGTGTGACATGCGGAGCTGTACGGCAGCCGGGTTGACGACCTTGCTTATGGGATAGGGGCAGATGAAGCGAGGTGCTAGCTTCTTGTAAACCCCCCAATGGGGCAAATCCCAGGTAGAAATCCTGACCCTCTGCCCCACCCGGTACCTTGGAGACTGTCTCCGGCGCCAATCTGCTGCCCGCTTCATCTGGTCCCTGGTACGTGAGAGGATGGTGCATGTGGACTCCCATATCCCTTCGACAGCGGCACAGCAAGGCATGTGCAGAAGGAACCACCACCTCCTCCTCAGTATCCGGAAAAACTGGAGGCTGGTAGCCATATATGCAGTGAAAGGGTGATATCCTGGTTGCTGCTGATGGCAGGGAGTTATATGTGTATTCCACCCAGGGCAGATGTCTGCTTCACGATGACGGGTTCTGTGAAATGAGACAACGTAAGCAGGTAAGCAGATGCCCAGTAGCTGATTGAGTCGTTTGGTCTGCCCGTTGGTCTCCGGATGTTGACCCGAAGAGAGGCTCACCGTGGCAACTATGAGCCTGCAGAGCTCCCACCAGAACTTGGAGATGAACTGCGGACCCCTGTCAGAAACAACGTCTGTGGGAAAACCGTGAAGCTTAAACACATGACTGAACATAACGTCTGCCGTGTATTTGGCGGACAGCAGCTTGGGCAGAGGGATGAAGTGCACCATTTTGGTCATCATTTCCCCAGTCCACTACCGTCAACACCATCGTATGGCCCTTAGATGTCAGTAGACCTGTAACAAAATCCACAGCAATTTTACTCCAGGGGCGATGAGGAACTGGAAGGGGGTGGAGGAGGCCTGAGGGCACGTGGGAGATTGATTTAATCCTGGCGCAAACAGAACAAGCCTCCACATATTCTTTAGCATTCTTCTGCATCGAGGGTCTCCAGAACTGAACAGCGTCCTGCTGACCCCGGGGGGCAGGTAAGGCGGGTGGTATGAGCCCAGTGTATTACATTAGCCAGCAACTCGGGAGGGACGTACAGCTGATTGGCTGGGGTCCCCTGCGGAGTTGGGACCTGACCCGTTACAAGCCTTACCTCTGATACTATCGGCCAGGCGATGACCACAACCACACAGTTAAGTGGCAGGATCGGTTCGGGCTCCTTAACCACCAGTTCAGGATAATACAGGCGGGACAGCTCCTCTGGATTGATATTCTTGGAACCTGGCCTGTAAGACTGAGAAAAGATGAACTGGTTAAAAAACAGGGACCAACGAGCCTGAGGGGAATTCAGTCTCTTGGCCTGGCGGATGTACTGTAAGTTTTTGTGATCAGTCCAAACCACAAACGGCTGTTCTGCCCCTTCCAGCCAATGTCGCCACGCCTGCAGTGCTACTTTGATGGCCAGCAGCTCCCGGTTCCCAACATCATAGTTTCTTTCAGCGCTGGACAGCTTTTTTGAGAAGAAGGTGCAGGGGAGTACTTTGCCGTCTTGTGTAGAGCATTGGGAGAGTACGGCCCTGACCCCCACATTGGAGGCATCCACCTCCACTATTAACTGCCGGGTGGGATCTGGAACCATGAGGATGGGGGCTGAGGTGAAACGGTGAAATCGTTAAAGGCTTTCTGGGCAGTCGTCATGCACCTAAAAGGAACCTTGGTCAAAGTTAATGTATGCAGAGGTGATGTAATGGTACTGTAATTCCAGATGAATCGCCGGTAGAAGTTGGCAAATCCTAGGAATTGCTGCAACTTCTTTCGATTACCCAGAACCGGTCACTCTGCAACAGCTGTTACTTTTGCCGGGTCCATCTGTATCGACCATGGGCCTACAACAAAGCACAGGAATGACACTGATTCGGCGTGCAATACACACTTCTCTGCTTTAGCATATAGCCGTTTTTTTAGTAAGTGGGAGAGGACATGGGAGACATGGTCCTCATGAGTCACAGGGTCTGGGGAAAAAATGTAAATATCGTCAAGGTAGACATAAATGAAAATGTCCAGGACGTCCCGCAGCATGTCGTTCACCGGGTTTTGGAAGACCCCCGGTGCGTTCATAAGACCAAACGGCATTAACAGATACTCATAGTGTCCAGAGGGTGTATTAAATGCCGTCTTCCACTCATCCCCGGCCCTAATGCACACGAGGTGGTAAGCGTTGCGCGGGTCTAATTTTGTAAATAACTTGGCTGTTTGGATGCGTTCAAACGCTGATGTCATGAGGGGGAAGGGGTACTAGTTCTTTATGGTGTTCTCATTCAGTGGGGAGTAGTCTATGCATGGCCAAAGGCCACCGTCCTTTTTGCCCACAAAAAAGAACCCTGCACCTAGAGGGGAAGAGGACGGTCGGATGAGGCCTGCTTCAAGTGATTGTTGGATATAATCGTCCATGGCCTTGCGCTCGGGACCGGAGATGGAGTAGAGATGCCCTTGCGGTAGCTGTGCCCCGGCTGGCAGCGTGATGGCACAGTCGTACGGATGGTGGGGAGGGAGGGATGTGGCCCGACACTTACAAAAGACTTCCTTGAATCAATGGTAACATCACGGCACCCCTGCTAAATTCCCCGGGTCTTCGTGGGCCATGGCTGTTGTGGCACAGGATACAGGTTCAGCCCCTGATGCATCACCGACACCCTTCCCAGGAAGCTCTAAACATCACCCCTGGCATGCCCTGCTCCAACCCCATCCCAATCCTGAAGACCATTCCACTATCGGGTTGTGATGGCACAACACGGGGTACCCAAGAACTATGGGGTGTGTGGATGTTTCCACGACGAGAAAATGGATAGATTCGTGATGTGCGGCGAGACCCAGTGTGATGGGTTCGGTGGTACGGGTGATGGAAAACAGGCTAGACCCATCTAGGACACAGATCTTAAGTGGGCGAGGTTGTGGTTCGGTCTTTATCCCCAGTTCCCACACCATCTCCCCAGAAATCAGACTCTCGTCTGCCCCTGAGTCAATCAGCATGTTCAGTGTAACCCGGGACCCCTTACTGGTGAGTTCTACTGTAGTAAATTTCCCTCCCAGGTCCCGTGATATTTTAAGCCCTGTGCCCGCCCCCTAGGACTGACCTTTTCCCTGACTGGACAGAGGTTGAGGCGGTGACTGGCTTGTCCACAATAGAAACAGAGGCCTTGAAGCAAATGCCGCCGACATTCCGAGTGTGGCCCAGTTGCATGGGTTCCTCAGAGGAGCTGGGGTTCTCAGCATAAGCCGGTGGGCCTCCGGAGTAGGCTCTGGCTTGCTGGCCACGGTCCTCCGTGTATGGTGAGACTTGTTGAGCCCCTCTCCTCCGGTTCCGAGGATCCTGCAGCCAGTGGTCGTTCTTGATGACAAGCTCGATGACGGTTTCCAGATCCTCAGGGAGGTTTCGGGGTCCCATGCACTCCTGGATCTGGTCTGTTAGCCCCTCCAAGAAGGCCTCTACCAGAGCCGGCTCCCCCCAGCCACTGTCACCGGCCAGAGTGCGGAATTGGACGGCGTAGTCGGCCACAGTCCGCTCGTCTTGTCTCAATCACCAGAATGCCCTCGCCACCTCACGTCCAGGTCTAGTGTGGTCGAAGATCCTCTGCAACTCTGCTGTGAATTGCTCTGGAGAGGAGCAGATGGGTGAATCCTGGGCCCATTCCGCAGTGGCCCATGCAGCAGCCTGCCCCGTGAGGTGAGACATTATAAACGCCACCCGCGACTGAGGCGTAGGGTAGGCCTCTGGGGTCATACAAAAGTGCAGCCTGCATTGTACTAAGAAGGGCCTGCACAGCTCCTCCCCTCTGAAATTCTCTGGTGGGGCAAGATGCGGTCTTCCCTCGGGCACGGAAGGTGCTCCGCTCCGGCTGGGGGGGTGGTTGGGCGAAAAGGTCCTGGTCAGGCAGCGGCAGCAGAGGCGTTGGTGTGCATGCACAGGTCATGTACGAGCTGGGTGATAGCGGCAAACATCGGACCAAAGGTCGGCCATCGGATCAGTGTTGGGGGGGCCGGTCCCCATACCACTCTGGATATGGTGCAAAGTCAGCTGAGTCCATAACGGTGAACACGTTCTGTGACGCTCCCAAGGAAAGTCACAGACCAGCACTCAAGTGCATTACTCTCAGGGTTTATTAAGGTATGAGACCAGAAACAGAAAAATAACAATTGTCCAAGCACAGTTCAAAAGGATGAAATAAAAACTACAGCTCTCATACAGGCTGGAACAGAACGAACAAAGAAAACAGAGAACAGAAAACTACAGCTCTCAGCGAGGCTGGAAGTTAAACTAGACGCACTGGCGAAAGCCAAAACAAATCGCTCACCAACGTGAGAATCAACGGGGATCATGAACAGGACAGGGAAACAGCATAGGAGGTACAACCACAATGTGTTGACAATAGACACAAAACACACAGGCATTATATACACGTCTGGGATGACGCTGGGCTGGAAGCCAATTGCGGAAAACCGGCGCTCGTCAATCCCGACAGGAGATGGGGTGAAGCTGAAACAGATAAGTGCAGACTTCAAAATAAGGGTAATGAGACAGTAAACGCGAAAACAAACACACAGGAAAAAAAGGGAACACGTGACAATGGCGCCAGAGTATGACACTGCAGAACTGGTTACATTATCTGAAGAAGTCAACTCTCATTAAAAACTAACTCCTTTTGTTTGTGAATTAAACCAAAACTATTTAAAGGAGAGCGTTGCACTGAGGAAATGAACATTGGTTCTGTAAGGTAATGTACCAAAGATCACAGCACAATGGCATCCATGTAAGAGAAAAAGTTAAACAGGTTGTTCTATGGCTCAGCAGGATGTCATGGACCGCCCTCCAGTTTGCTCATGCTGATAGATGCTCTCAAAAATAGCTCTACTACTACAACAACTTAGACTATCCTACAATTCAGCTGGAGCCTCTGACTAACAGAAGCAAAGCCGGCATCTAATAGAAATAATGAAAATGTATTACATCACAAGTTTCTGCTGTCATTAAAAATGGTAGATAATCAAACTAAGTGAGATACAACCCAGATAGAAATTGGACAAAAGAAAGCACTGATGCACTGGCATTTGGATCAGGCAAACTGATCTGGTCCTTAGTCCAAACGAACAACAGTCCAAATTCTATGTGGGTCTGGACTTGGGCACACTCGGCTAAGATCAGTAAAACAGGTTTGGTCCCAACTTGTAGATCAGCAACAGAATGAAGAGCCATTATGGAACCTAGCAATCACATTCGGTCCGAATGGTACCGCGGTGGTATGGTGGTACCACTGGGACTCTAAATCCACAGCGTGATGAGAGACAGGACCCATTCGCAACGACCACAATACGGGTGGAGAGAGTGGATGAGGATAAATGTCTTTATTCACGAAAAAAAGGCAAAACTGACAGGAACAGGAGTCCAGAACTAAAACAGGAAACCAAAAAACAAATACATCCAGCAACAACGTTTCTTTAAGACAGAGTCCAACAGACAGAATCATGCAGTTGTGACACAAAGAAAATAATCCTGTGACGAACAGAGCGCACAGGGCGCTTTAAAAACACAGACGCTGATTAATTGAAACCAAGTTCAGCTGGAGCTGACGTCGCGGCACTGCGTGCAAGTGTCAGAGGGAGGCGTTCGTAGGGAAAGGAA
>JAQNCB010186559.1:0-16591 GCA_030068295.1 Euristhmus nudiceps | reverse complement strand
CAGGTGGGCATGATTAGGGTTGGAGCGAACATATTCAGGAAGGTAGCTCTCCAGGAGCAGGATTGAGCACCCGTGCCATAGAACGTCATCCTTCCACTAGGTGGCAGCAACCTATTTCAAATAAACAGCTAGTCATCTCTGACTCAAGAAAGATTGTGCGTTGTCAGAAAAGAAAAGTAAAAAAAAGGAAAAGGGAACAAATACCTAAACTAATCATTTGATTATTTTATTTATTTGATTATTTGATCATTAATCATTATGGTGAGAGGGATGTAAAAGAATCATTGTTGACTTTTGTAAAGAGTAGCTGCACAGCCGACAGTGTGTTTCTGCCCAGCGATGGCCTGGCGAGCCGTCCAGGGTGTACTTTGCCTTTGCCCAGAGTCGACTGAGATGGGTGCCAGCCTCCCCGTGACCCTAATTAGGATTAAGTGGGTCAGAAAATGAATGAATGAATGAATGGATCTTCTGCATATCTAACATGTTTTCCTCACAGTTAAGATGGAATTAAATCTAAAACAGCATCTTACATGCAACTGCTAAGAAAATGTGTGCATGTAAAGCCTAAATGTTAAATATTAAATATAAATGTTAAATATAAATAAAAATGTTAAATGCTAAATCTAAATGTTAAATATTGTATTGGCAAGCCAGCCAGGAGGTAGCAACAAAAGGCTGACATCAGTCCAAAACCCAACTCCAGGACCACCCCTCTGCACTGCAGACCTAGGGAAAATACTGGTCATAGAATAAAGGTAAGCAGCGCCTGTTAAAATCAAAGTCTGTGGCTGTGGGGCGGAGAGGGTAGGCCCTGTAGCGGGCGGTGTAGAGGCAGTTGGCTTTACGCCACGAGCCCATCGGGTGAAAAGTATTTTTGTATATAAAATAAAAGTGGATGAGTACAGGCAGTAATTAGGTATATTAAAGGATAAAGGTTTTGCTGCCGGGTAAGGGCAAGGTTTAAAGGATAAAAGTAATTTCTGCCAGGTATGGGCAGGGTGTAACCGGTCATCCCTGAAGGTACAGGGATGTGAAGTCTTGAGAAATATTGCAGTGAGCAGGTTAGCTCCCGGGAACGCAGGGTCTTCTGGTGGGTGGGTTCCCAGAAAAGGTGGGAAAATCCAGCGCTGGTGATTTTTATGTTATTATGTGTTACTGTTTATCACAAGCTATGTGTTATTGAAAAGAAAATGTTTATTATGTGCTGTGTTGAAAAGAAAAGTGTGTGGAAAAACCTCTAGTAGTTGGTAGGCAGCAAGCTGCAGGGAGGGGTTATTAGAGGGATCGGGAGGAAAGTAAAGGAATGTGTGCAAGGAGTAGTAGGAGAAGAAAGGTAAGTATTTAACATTAAGAGGAGAAGAGGTGGGTATTGCTGAAAAACCCGTGAAAACACATGTAACAGATACAAAATACATATAACTATAACTGCACGAAGGCACATACAGCAACAAGAGGAGAAGGCGAACCGAAAAGAAGCGATCTTTTCAAACAAACACAGGGCATTAGGACACGCTTTTGGGAGGAAAGGAATTACAGGGATTCAAGGGCGTAGACCACAGTTAGAAAATGAAATTAGAAATAAACTGTGGGAACGGCTGGATAAGCTTAACATCCAGTTCCCACAAAACCGATTAGATGGAAAAATTAGAGGACTTTGGAAGCCCAGTGTGCGAAGATATATACTGATAACATTATTGAATCTGCCCTGCGGAGCATGTGTTTCCTTCCCGGTGTGTGGTGGTGTGTGTGGTCGTCCTAGTAAGAGAAGGGAGCCTTCAAACAGAATAGCAGGAAGGAAATTAATGATATTGAAATACTGTCTGGATTTGTTGGTTATTATTTCCTTCAGACCCAGGTGGACAGGTTGGGAACTAAACCCATTCAGCCGAGGGGGACAGCAGTTTGACTGAATAGTGCGGATGGTGGCCAGAATTGGTGCTAAATTAACGTGGACCACAGGCTGCATAGATCATCTAGATTGTACCCTCGGGGAGGAGTAGGAGCGTCATGAGCAAGAAGGAGAAACCAATCATGCCCGTGGAGGTGGTCATAGCGGAGCAGAAAAAAGGAAATAGAGAAATACATGAAAAAAATGGAATGACCGTACACGTGGAGAGTTGCAGTAGCCAGTGGAAGGAACGTTCGATAAGGGAAAAGTACAAAAGGATGAAGGACAGGATAGAGATATGGGGGGACAAGAGAAGACAAAGGACAAGTTAAAGATAATGGCGTGGTTTCAGGAAGGAGGGAAAGTGCAGAGAAAGGGAGAAGGGACAAATAGTGTTCCAATCGCCCCGCCTGCAGAGAAACTGATGGAGCAGGAGAAACCGCCCAAGACAAAGCCCCAACAGCCCCACTAGCACAAAAACCGGAGGTGCAAGAGAGACTGCCACAAGACAAAGTTCCTATCACTCCACCTGAAGAAATAATGGAGGATTGGGAAAGGCCACCTCCTTATAGGAGAGGGCTCCCTCAGAAACCAATGGGCATGTCCCTCAATAGTGGGATACAAAGTGTGGAAATTAACATACTAAGGGGGAGTTTAAGGGTGAGGTGATAACACAGAGTGAATATTTGCCACCATCAGGTACGAACAACCCTCTCCTAGACCGGGAAGCTGAAGAAGATGATTCAGAGTCTGAAACAAAGGAAGGGGGAGTGGATGATGAGAAACTGCATGAAGGGGAGATAAGTGAGGAGGGGCCAGAGGGATGAGGAAATGCCTATACAAGAATGCAGGAAGGTCTGAAAAGATACCGGCTGGAGACTCGATGTGAAAAACATAAGGTTTATACAAGTACCCCAGCAAGGCTGGGAGAACATGAAATCAGTCAGCTGGACACAATGAGCATGGAATTGCTATCATTTGAAAGAAAAAAAATCAGGGCCCAAGGAAGCAGGAACAATGGAGGTGCTATTATGTGGAGGGAAGGGTGAAATTAACACCTGCGATAGAGAGCCAAGCGGGAAAGAAAATAGAGCAGTTGGCAGAAAGGTTGCAGGAAGTGGAGAGATGGCAAGGAAACCAGGCCAGAGAGCTTCAAGATGTAGCCAACAGGACACTTACTGCTGCCCGAGAGGAAAATGAGGAGCTAAAGGCCCAGGTGAATGAACTGCAGATAAGCACAATGGAAGGGGCACAAAAGACAGATGCCACCCTAGGCCTAATGCTCAACCAAAAAAGGCGGTATCAGATGCGCTTACACTATCACAAGAACGGGCGAACATGATGGACAAGGATCATCGAGAGACAAAATTCCGCCTGAAGGACACGCAGGAGGAGGTGATGCAGCTCCGCCTGAAGGACACACAGCTCCGCCGAGTGGTGGCACGCACAGCACAAGAGCTATGAAACATTTGCCAAAGAAGAGAACAAGAGGTGGAAGGTATGATAACTAGAGGACGGGCCCAGCTGCAAAGACAAGTCAGGGCCAGTGACATGGAGCAGAGAGAGAGGGGCATGATAAAGCAAGCCCTGGTCTTGATCAAAGATAACTCGGTAGCCTATGCCCCCTGGTCATTTATGCATTCATTATTCGTTTACCCCACATTTGGGATGGAGCCGACCAATGGATCACATGGATCGAAGATCAATCAGTGGGACAGGTACTGGCACCAGGAGACATCAAGGCATTATGGGCCCGCACACTGTGAAAAGACAAAATGATTGAGATATCGATGCTAGCTTGAAACAAGAGGCTGAAGACCCAGGGACTGACTCAGAGCCCTTCGGAAAGTATCGAAACTGGTTGTGGGATGCGCTGAGAACCACATATCCCACTAAAGCAGACCCGAGAAGGGTGGAAAGAATGGTGCTGGGAGAAGAGGAGAATCTGGCTGAATTTATATTGCAGCTGCAGAAAACATGGGCTGAAGAGATGGGGTCAAGCTGAGATAGCAGCCCAACGAATGAGACCATATTCCGTTTGATGGTGAGGAATGCACTCCCAAAGGAGTTGAAGGAGCAGATGGAAAATACAGTATGTCCGGATGATATGGATTGGCGAATATTCAAGAACCATGTGATTCACCATGTGTGTCAGGATGAGAATCACGGATCAGGACTCAATCGCTCGACTCAAAAAGAGGAAATTTATTACAGCTTCCAACTCTCGTTCCCAAAAACAGCACTCAGAGAAGCTAGCAAAAAGGCAAGCACAGCTCGTAAACAAAAAACCACTCACCAACGGTGAGGAGAGAACTGTAAAGTATGAATGGCAAACTGACGGACAGAATCACAGAACACACACAACTTTAGTAGTACAGAAACAACGTGCTGACAGGAGACATGGATAAGCACTGCCAATATATAGACAGGAGTAGATGAGACATCGCTGGACGCCAATCAGGGGCAGAGCCAGTGATTGCCAATCCCAGAAGGAGGGCCGGGTATGAAGCTGAAAGGAACAAGACAACAACTTCAAAATAAAAGTTGAATGGACCATGAACCAAACAAAACAGCACAAAACACTTCGCTTCACAGCCGCGACATGACAGTACCCCCTCCATCAAGGGTCATCTCCTGATGGACCAGAAACCTCCAGCTGTAGCCGGTGGAAGTCACTGATTAGGGATGGGCCCAACATTTCTCTCCTGGGGACCCAACAATGCTGCTCGGGACCATAGCCCTCCCAGTTGACCAGATACTGCCGGCCTCTCCCTCTGTTGCGCACCGCCAGGAGCCTCTTGACTGTGTAAGCCCAGACTCCTTCGATGAACTGGGGGGAGGTGGGGGTTCGGTAGCAGGAACCAGCACGCTGGTCTTGGTGGGCGTGACTTTGCTGATGTGAAAGGTCAGGTGGATCTTCAGGGACCGCGGGAGCCGGAGTCACACCGATGTTGCTTCTTAGACATGCCCCAGAGAGGCAGATCCCAGGTCGAAAGACAGACTCTCTGGGCCTTCCTATACTCGGGAGCCGGCCTTCGGCGGTGATCAGCAGGCCTCTTCATGTGCTCACTGGTTCGTGTCAGATTGCACCGTGTAGCCTCCCACACCCTCAGACAGCAGTGGACCAGCACATAGGCCGAGGGAACCACCACTTCCTGCTCCGCCTCGGGAAACACCGGGGGCTGGTACTCGTAGACGTAATGGAACGGTGAAATCCCGGTGGCTGACGATGGCAGGGAGTTGTATGCGTACTCATCCCAGGGCAGGTGTTTGCTCCATGATGTGGAGTTCTGGGTGATGAGGGAGTGCAGGCAGGTCCCCAGGACTAGGAGCGCTCGGTCACCAGTTGGACTCAGGGCGCTGGCCTGACGAGAGGCTGACCATTGCTCCAATGAGTCTGCAAACTTCCTTCAAGAACCTGGACACAAATTGTGTACCATGGTCTAAGACAATGTCTGTGGGGAACCCATGCAGTTTAAATACCTGTTGAAACATGATCTCGGCCATGTCCTTCGCCAACGGCAGCTTGGACAAGGCATTGAAGTGGACCATTTTAGAAAATCTCTCGACCATGGTAAGTACTGTGGTGTTCCCCCTTGAAGGCGGCAGGCCTGTGACACAGTCCAGTGCAATGTTGCTCCAGGGGTGGCCGGGAACAGGAAGGGGGTATAGGAGGCCCATTGGTGCCTGGGAGATTGATTTACTCCATGCATACATGGGACAGGCCTCCACATATTCTTTAACATCCTTATCCATAGAAGGCCACCAGAACTGCTATTTAATGAAAAACACAGTTCTTTTAGCCCCCGGATGGCAGGTAAGTCATGTAGTGTGAGCCCAGTGTATAACCCGTGATCGCAGCTGTGCCGGCATGTATAGCTGGTTGGCTGGACCACTCTGCGGCGGCAGGGCCCCACTATTTGCGAGCTTTACTTCTGATACTATGGGCCAGGCAACAGCTCCAACCACACAGTCACGTGGGAGGATAAGGTCGGGTTCCTTGGCCTCCGGTTCGGGATCATACAGGTGAGACAAAGCATCTGGCTTAGTCTTCCTGGACCCCGGCCTGTAAGATAAAGAGAAATGGAACCGGTTAAAGAACAGCGACCACCGAGCCTGACGGGAATTCAGTCTCTTGACCTGGCAGATGTATTGTAGGTTCTTGTGGTTAGTCCAGACCACAAAAGGCTGTTGCACCCCCTCCAACCAGTGCCGCCACTCCTCCAGTGCCATCTTGATCACCAGCATCTCTCGGTTCCCCACGTCGTAATTCCACTGTCCAATGGACAGTTTCTTTGATCTAATGCATCTTGCCATCCTGTGCCAAGCACTGTGACAGGACCACCCTGACTCCCAGGTTGGAGGCGTCCACTTCGACCACAAATTGGCTCATAGGATCAGAGACTGTGAGGATGGGAGCAGAGGTGAAGCGTCTCTTCAGAAGTTCGAATGCCTCCTGGGCTGCCATCGTTCACTGAAACAGAGTCTTGGGAGAAGTTACTGTATGCAGAGGTGTGGCAATGGTACTGTAGTTCCGGATGAATTGACGGTAGAAGTTGTCAAACCCTAGGAATTGCTGCAACTTCCTACGATTACCCGGAACTGGCCACTCTGCAACTGCTTTAACTTTGGGTCCATTTGTACGGATCCAGGGCCTAATGATAAAGCCCAGGAACGATATGGACTCGGCATGGAAAACACACTTCTCCACCTTGACGTACAGGTGGTTTTGTAGTAGTCATGACAGGACCTAGTGGACATGGTTCATATGACTCACGGGATCTGCGGAGAAAATTAGAATGTCATCCAGATACACATAAACGAAACAGTCCAAGAACTCCCACAACACGTCATTAACTAAGTTATGGAACACCCCGGGTTAGTAAGACCGAACGGCATGACCAGGTATTCATAGTGCCCCGAGGGAGTATTGAATGCGGCCTTCCATTCATCCCCCTCCCTGATTCTTACTAGGTGGTACGCATTCCGTAAGTCCAGCTTAGTGAAGATCTTGGCTGCTTTCAGCTGCTCGAACGGGGACGACATGCAGTTCAGCCCCCGATTGCAGCATGATGGCGCAGCCGTAAGGACAGTGAGAGGGAAGAGAGGTGGCCCTATGTTTGCTGAAAACCTACCCTAAGTCGTGGTAACAGCCCGAAACCCCCGACAAATCCCCCATATTTTCCTTGGAAATGGTCGTCAGGGCACAAGACCCAGATTCAGTCTGCTATGATTCCGTCCACAGTTTTGGAGGACCTGAGGCACCGTGCCTGGCATGCCCCACTCCACCTGCACACAACCCCGGAAGCCCTGTCCACTACCGGATTATGCCTACAGAGCCATTGGTCCTCCAAAACAAACGGGTGCATGGAAGAGTCTACCACATAAAACCTAATCTGCTCCTGATAAGCCGCTATCGGTAGGGTAAAGGGATCTGTAACCCGGGTGATGGTAAATAGCCTAGAGCCATTGAGTGCACAGGCCTCCAGTGGATGGGGCAAAGGCTCAGCCTCAGTCCCAGTTCCTGCACTATATCCCTGGACATCAGGCACTGATCTGCCACCGAGTCAATAAGAGCCCTGAGTTCGATGGACGAATCATTGGTGGTGACTCTTACCTCTTTCAATTGCAGCGACAGAGCCTCCAGTAGTCTGAACAGACTCACCAGCCACCACCGGCTCACCTGCTCCTTGGCTGGACAGGCATTGAGACGGTGCCCAACTTGCCCACAGTACAAGCAGAGCCCCTGGTGCAGGTGCCATTGACACTCCTCTGGAGGAATCCTGGCTCGGCCCACCTACATGGGCTCCTCTGCAGGGCTAGGAGAAGCCAAATGACCTGTCACATGACCTGTCAGTATCCTGGCATGCTGGTCGCCGGTGTCCTGGTAGGGTGAGCTGGACCCCCTGCTCCTCTTCCTGTCTCAATAGTCGCGCAGCCAGTTGTCAATGCAGATAGCCAGGTTGATGACCGCGTCCAGATCGTCAGGAAGTTCTCAGGGGCCCCATGTGCTCCTGGACTTGCTCACTCAATCCATCCAGGAACGCCTCGATTAAGGCCAGTGTCCTGAAACGGATGGTGTAATCCACAATGGTCTGCCCTCCCTGTGAGAGCCTCTTGTGTGCCCACGCAGCCTCACGTCTGGGTTGGGTATGGTCAAACACTCTCCGAAGCTCCTCGATGAATCGCTCTGGGGAGGCACACACAGGCGAGTTCTGGGACCATTCAGCGGTAGCCCATGCCGCTGCTCGTCCTGTAAGGTGAGAAGTGATGAAAGTCACCTGTGACTGGGGCATGGGGTAGGCCTCCGGAGTCCTCTGGTAGTGCAGTTCGCACTGATGAAGGAACTACCAACAGAGCTCTGACTCCCTGCTGAATTTCTCTGGGGGAGCCAATCATGGATCCACCTCAGCGTATGGCCTGAGGAGGCAACGTAGGGCTGGGAGCAATGTTGGGATCACTTAGGTGGACACACATGTCTTGGACCAGATGGGTGAGCATGTTTACCTGACTAGCCAGTGCGTCGACTTCCATTCTCAGAGCCACGGCCTGCTCTTCGTAGGGGGGGCATCGGTCGCTGTGGGGCCGTGGAGCTCCAAGGACTGACCTGAGTCGGCTGAGTCCATGTTCAAGTCAGCACGTAATGTCAGAATGAGAATCACGGACCAGGACTCAATCACTCAACAAAAAGAGGAAATTTATTACAGCTTCCAACTCTCATTCCCAAAAACCAGAAGCGAGAAAAACAAAATGAAACCAAAACAAAACAGTGCTCAGAGAGGCTAGCAAAAAAGGGAGCACAGCTCGTAAACAAAAAACGCTCACCAATGATGAGGAGAGAACTATAAAGTAGGAATGGCAAACTGACGCACAGAATCACAGAACACACACAACTTCAGCAGTACAGAAACAACATGCTGACAGAAGACATGGAAAAGCGCCACCAATATATCGACAGGAGGAGATGAGTCATCACTGGACACCAATCAGGGTCGGATTCGGCGATTGACAATCCCAGAGGGAGGATCGGGTGTGAAGCTGAAAGGAACCAGACAACTTCAAAATAAAAGTGGAATGGACCACGAACCAAATAAAGACAAAACAGCACAAAACATTTAGCTGCACAGCCGCGACATTACACATGTGCACGTGTACAGAAGAAAGAGAAAGGAAGCCAAAGAAAGCACTTAAAGCATCCACATACAAGTACTGAAGGCCCAGTTAAGTGAAATGGCTTGAAATAAACAAGAAAGTGCAGAAAAAAGAAAAAAGTAGCCGTGAAGCAAGCTGTTGTGATAGTAGTTCAACCAACAGCACCTCCAGCAGTACAACAAGCACCTCCCATGCCACAACCAGTGGCGGTTCCATGGACTCCTGTGCCTCAGACCCAACAACCCCAACAGTACCAGCCCACATATACTCCCCCTCAACAATATACCATGCAACAGTACTATCCGCCCCCACAGCAGTACCCAGTGAGACTGTTACAGCCACCTCCGAACAGAGGATGGAATCAAGGGTGCAGGCGAGGCCAAAGAAACAGATGGATGCAAGCAGGGAGAGGAGGGCCGCCAATGACCCAGTGGGGCTGCTGGGTGTGTCAAGATCCTAACCCTTTCAAGAAAGATTGCCCATTTGCTTACCAACAAGGAGGCCAGATGGTACACCCACAGAACAGCCCTCAACAGATGCAAGGATGGCAAGGCCACAGGAATTGGGCAGGACCCTGGATGGACCTGATTGTCGATCAAGCCAAGAGCCATGGCACTGCACCATGATGTACAACAAGCGAATGAAAGACAAAGAAGATGGGCACTTTTGGGCAGAAGAAGTAGACAAAATGAAGCTTATCATACAGATTGTAAACATTGTTCTGGGTCAACTGGAAGTTGCTGTTCAATTACCAATGCAACCTGAATCCTGGTACCAAGTACCTGGCGATGCTCCTGATTGGGCAGGATTTTGAATCTAAGGACTTAGGGCCAACGGTAAGTGAGGCAGCCCAAGCAACATGGTGGGAAAAGTTAGGACACAACATGAGTATATCACCAGACAATAAGTTCTTAAGGATAGGAGTAACAGCTATGGATGAGGTAGTGCCCTGAGATATAATAATTTGCCAAACACAGAAATCAGGGATAGGACAATTAGTGCACGGGATAGAAGTGCAGGGACTTACACAAGAGGAAATGGGAAACAGAATTGACCCAGGTGCCATTACAGTTATGGACGGACAGATTAAGGATTAGTGAAATCAGCAGGATTGGTCAAGATTCAACTAAAACTAGGAGCCCAACCACCGTACCACAGACAGTACCCTTTAGCGAAGGATGCACTGTCAGGTATAAAGCCAACCATTGAGGGTTAGTCAAGGCAGGGGTCTTGATTAAAACTTAAAGCCTGTGCAACATCCCAATGTTTCCGGTCAGAAAACCGAATTCAGAAAAATGGAGACTTGTTCATTATCTAAGCCCAATAAATCAGGTGATGGTAGCAGAAAATCCAGTGGTTCCTGATCCTCACACCCTGCTGTCAAATATCCCTGAGGGAACAAAGTGGTACACGGTAATTGATTTGTGTTCAGCATTTTTTAGTGTCCCACTACATCAGCATTCACATTTCCTATTTGTGTTTACATACAACAGACAACAATACATATATACCAGATTGTCACAAGGATATTGTGAAAGTCCGTCCATCATCTATCAGGTCTTAGTGCAGGACCTAGGTGGGCTTGATGTGTGAAGCACTCTATTGCAGTATGTAGATGACCTGTTAATCTGCAGCCTCACAAAGGAGCAGTGTGTGTAGGACTCGCTACAAGTCCTAAGCATGTTGGCAGAAAATGGACATAAAGTAGTCAAGGAAAAATTACAGTTTTGTCAAACCAAAGTGGAATACTTAGGTAGAATGCTTGAAGGCACGACACAAAAGATTTCACTGGCTCACGTAGAGTCTATTCAGAAAGCTGAGGACTGTCCAGGATATGTTGTCCTTCTTGGGCTTGGCGGAGTTTAGTCGACAGTGGATCTGTGATTTTGCCATGAAAACTCAGCCATTGAGGGACATGGTGAAGGCTGCGGTTAAGACAAAATCAAAAGCCGACTTGGTGTGGACAGAGGAGGCCAAGGGGGCATTTGACATGATAAAGGCAGCCTTGTCATCCACCCCAGCACTGACCTGTCCTGATTACGGTAAGAGGTTCCATTTGTATGTTTCTGAGTGAAAGGGGTTTGCATCAGCAGTACTGATGCAGGACCAGGAGGGCAAGGGAAAATGGCCCATAGCCTATTTTACCATGCACTTGATACCATGGAGAAGATCATGCCACCATGTTATCAAGGATTGGTTTCAGCGGCATTTGTGTATCAAAAATCAGGGACAAGCAGGACTGCAGAGAAAATCATTGGTGACAAACTGCCCTCAATACAGGACTTGTACTCCTCCAGAGTCAGGAAATGAGTCGTAAACATGACTGCAGATCCATCTCACCCTGGTCACAACCTACTTACACTTCTCCCCTCTGGTAGGCATTACAGATCACTGCACGCCAGCACAACAAGACACAAGTACAGTTTCTTCCCCCAGGCCATCACTTTGATAAACATAAACACTTAAATGTGACAAACCCTGACATCAAATTATCCACTTCCTCTGTTACAGCCTTCCTATAATTGTTTTTATTACACTGTCACTGACAATATATTTCTGCTGTACATATTGTCCATACAAATCCTACTGTGAATATTATAGCAGGCAAACCTGAAGCAGATGGTCAGATGCAAATAACACTGGATGAGATATGAGAGTATCAGGAGGCAGCCTCAATAGGGGAAAAGGAATTGTGGAAAAAGCAAGGGGCAGTAGTAGACCCACAATCAGGGATTTGGAAGAGTTGTGATGGGGTGGTGGTGGCACCCACAGGACTCCTCCCATTGTTGATCAAAGAAGCACATGGTATAGATCATTGTGATCCTAGGAAGACAATTGAAAAATCCGTATGGATTGGTGGTCTCCATACCTATCAGCAATGGTGGACAGAGACCTGTGAACATGTAAATTATGTGCCATGCGAAACATTAGAAAACATTTCACAGCACCAATAGGTCATATACCACAACCCATAGGTTCATTCAGGCACATAGTGATGGATTTTGTGTATATGGGCACTGCCAAAAGACAGGAGGGAAAAAGATACATATTGGTGATAGTGGATCATTTCAGCAGGTGAGTCGAGGGACAGGTGACTGCAAAAAACGATGCAAAAATGGAAGCTAAATTTCTATGCAGAGAGGTTATCCCATGATTTGGGATCCCTGGCCAAATAAGGTTGGACAATGGGAAACACTTTGCAAATGAAGTAATCAAGGCAATCATTGAGGCCTTATGCATACAGTATCATTTGGGATGTGTGTACAATCCCCAGACGCAGGGAATGGTGGAAAGGGACAACGGTACACTGAAGGAGAAAATAGCCAAAATCTGTGTGACAACTAGGCTTAACTGGGTACAGGCTTTACCATTAGCTTTAATGGCAATGCATTCACACACACATCGGGTAACACAATTGATACCCCATGAAATGCTCACGGGTTGGCCAGTGCCTATAGCCTTTACCCAAGGTTCCTATAAGGGGCCACCATCGAAGCAGTTGGAAGGTGAGTTATCAAGCTATGTTAAACATTTAACAGAAATACACAGTCATGTATCCACAGGTCCAAGAGCACTCAGTGAGGAGGCTGTGGAAGAGGGAGCTTTGCGTCAGGTGAAGCTGGGGGACTATGTCTACATAAAAGTGTTCAACAAAAAGAGCTGGTGCCAACCCCAAAGGGAGGGACCATTTAAGGTGGTACTAGTGGCCCCTACTGCAGTGGAAAATAACTCGCTAATAAGTGCAGTGATACCAGTGTTTTCTTCATTATTGAAACACTGTCTGAAGTCTGGAGCGAATCGGATGTCCATAGACAGTGAAAATGACAACCAGTTGGCCAAAGCCCTTGTCTGTGCTTATGACCCCTTGGAGCCTCCAACATGGATTGGTCTGTCTAACTGTCAGAAGGTAAAATGATCATATTTTGAAATGGAAAAACTCTAGTTAGGTTTGAAGATTGACAGTAAATATCAGGCAAACACTCTGTGTGGCAAAAATGTGGACAATTGGCCAGTGGACCCATATTTGCTACTGTTGTGACCAGCTTGGTGAGGAAGCCTTAAAGTCCAGTGAAGTTAAGCTATCAGTAGCTGACCTCGCTACTAAAAAGCGTGACCCACTTGAGATGTGGCATGTTGGTGCCGTGGTTAGAATGTCTGCCTCATAGCAAGAAGGCCTAGGTTAAACTCCTGGGCTTGGCTGTTTCTGTGTGGGTTTCCATCAGGAAATCTGGTGTCCCATAGTCCAAAAACCTGTGCAGCAGGTCATGCAGCTGTTCCAGGTCTCCAATAGGTGTAAATGGTTATCAGCCCTGCAATGATCTGGTGGGCTCTTGTTAGGGTAAATGAATAAACATGTCCCACTAACTTCAACCTCTAATAAACTGTCCATGTATAACGTTTCAGAAAAACAACTGGTTTTGGTCTGAAGGCTCTGCATTGACATTCACCAAGTGGGACCCAATGGAACCCAATTTTTCAGGTGGCGAGTGCTGCATGCATATGAACTGGGAGCAACATGGTATGTGGCTCTGCGTATTAGACACATCCTTAAACTTGTTTTGCTTTCCGATTGAGACATTTCGTTTCCTTTTTTTTCCCCCAGGAAAAAAGGATTGGAATGACTTCCAATGTTATCACAGTTGGACCATACTGTGTGACAAAAAAAATACTAGGACATAATGGAACAGATCTCATACCATGGGTTAACTTCCCTTCATCATGAGCAAAAATTCATAGAGAAACTGTGGAAACAAAGCAATACAAATAAAGAGTGTAAAATTAAACTCTTGCATCTTAAATTATTTCTCATACAGAATGTGGTTGCATTCTGGAATGCCACTGCTAGATACAGCTTTGGGGTTCACTGTGCCCTGAAGAGTTGTATTTATCTGCTAGAGACATGTAGCTACTATGATGATGTGGATGTATCCTACATAATGTGACGAGGAAATGAGCTGGATTGGTTTGGCACTCTTGCTGTCTTTTGCCACAAAAGCCAAAGGCCTTCATGTGTCAGTTTTGCCTCACTTAAGAGACAGTGCTGTCTTTACTTCCCCATCACAAAATTATAATAGTGATTGGAAATGTATAAATTTTTGCATTGTTACACAGGAAATGAATATCAGGTGGTCGACGAACTTGTACATGGTTATGACCGCAAACAGCTCAGTGTAGATTGGTGTTAATAATTGTCTGAGTGTAAACAAGAAGCAGTGTCCAGACCTACAGCACTGGAACAGGGTGAAAACAAATTCATGTATAACTGCAATTTAAAAACTCATGGAACATTACCAAATTTTCAAACTGATAGAGATGCATACTGGTTCTAAATTTATTGAGCTAATATCTCAGGCCTTTATAATTTAAGAGGATCATCCTGTTCTGTGGAACAATCCAAAAGTCTCGGCACGGTGACAAGGCTTCCCCCTTTATTAAATTTTATTTATAAATATTTTTATTGCAACTTTTATTTGAGAGTATTCAACATCAAATCACTGAAAAGAGTTTCTTATCTGGTACATCCCTGGCTGGCATGGATTCCACATGCTTGCGCTAAACCTCCTGATTCATTTTAGACCAAATCCAATGAAACATCTGCTCACATGCGTCATTGAAGTGAAGGAAATGTATTTCATTTCAAGCTTCACACAGAAATGCCCTCACCAAGCATTGAACCCAGGCCCTTCTTGCTGTGAGATGGAAGTCCTAACCACTATAAAACCACCTGTAAGGAAACAACATGTCTGCAAATCGTCTGGCATTTCAACAGTTCAGTAGCCTGATGGAACTGTGGGTGGCTGGGATCAGAGACGATCTGCTGGGCCTTCCTCCTCCAGCACTGTGTGTGTAGAGGTCCAGGATGGCTGGCAGTTCAGTCCTGGTGATACGTTGTGATGATCTGACCACCCTCTGTTGAGTTTTGTGGTCCAGAGCATTGCACATACCAAACCAGGTAGTGATGCAGCCAGACAGAACACTCCTGGTGGTGCATCAGTAGAAACTGGTTAGTATTTTGGAGTCCACGTCAAACCTCCTGAGCCACCGACAAAAAAGAGCCGTTGTCTCGCTGTTTTCAGGATCATATCCATGTGATGTGACCTGCTCAGCTCGTTAGTGATGATGATGCTCAGGAACCTGAAGCAACTGTCTTATTCTACCTGCCTCCTCAATGTGGATAGGGGTGTATGCTCTACCCTGCAGTCTCCTGTAGTCCATGATGAGCTCCTTGATCATGCTGACGTTGAGCAGCAGGTTGTTGTCTTGGCACCATGAGGACCGGGCTCTCTGTCCTGTAAGCAGACTCCTCTCCATCTGAAATGCAGCCTATGGTGGTGTTGTCTGCAAATTTGATGATGGAGCTGTGAGCGGCCGTACAGTCATGGGTCACCAGAGGATACAGCAGGGGGTGGGGCACACATTCTTGACTGGCACTGGTGCACAATGCCTTCTTGCTGTGAGGTGGAAGTGCGAATCACTGCGCCACCGTGCCACCAATTTAACATTTAATCAAACATATAATTTTATGGTCAAATAAGCCAAGAAGGACTAATAATTAAAGCTGATGGCTGGTTCTGGTTCGATGAAAGTGTTGTCAAATCCATCCTATAGGGTTCAGTATTTATAGGTGAATGGGTAAAGCTGAATAGGGTAAGAGCTTGTCTTTCTTGTACACTGAATTAAAGTGTTGTGTCTTCACTGTAAGCTTATGGTGTATTTTCCCTTACACATCACCAGATGCTTGTAAATATTTGAAATGTAGGAAATAAATCATACTTTTATCATACTGTCTGGATTCATGATGTCAAGGGGTCGACTCTCATTTAGACCCCCACCATGTTTAGACCTGGGCAAGACCTGGGCAAGGTCTTAACCGCAAGTGTGATTCTGCCCACACAGCAGTAAGTTCCAGTAAAAAAGAAAAAAATACTGTGATTTTAACCTGCAATGAACTCGTGTCTCAGTATCTCATCCAGGAGGAGTTGAACTCCTGGTCACTTCATGCCACAATACCTTGGTGTTAAAATTCCAAATAGCTTTTACTGTTGCATTATTCACTCCTGAAATAGGCATCTGGTTAATATTAATTGTATAATTAATAAATAAATTTCGTCACACACCTTTTTGGACCCTGCGATGGCCTGGTGAGCTGCTCAGGGTGTACTCTGCTCTCACCCAGAGTCGTCTGAGATGGGTGCCCACCTCCCCACGATAAATTTGGATTAAGCAGTTCAGAAAATGAATGAATGAAAGTATGAATGAATTAAATTATTTTGCGTCCTGTGATGATCTGGCGAGCTGTACATGGGCTCTCGCCCAGAATCAGCCCAGATGGGCACCAGCCGTACCACGACCTAGTTCAAAAAAATGAATGAATAATTGAATTTTTTCGGGGCATATGATGAGGTGTTTCTAATTTATAACAATATATTTTTTCAGGTATTTTTTCAACATCTTTGTTTATAAATGTTCATAGCACAAAGTTACATTTAACTTCTGATAAATATTCTACTTTTTTCACCCTGGTAATTTCCCAAACTAATCACCACACAG
>JAQNCB010186522.1:0-10137 GCA_030068295.1 Euristhmus nudiceps | reverse complement strand
AGGAGAGCAGGATCATGGTACTGAGCATGATGGGAAAGATTCTGACCAATAGGGCAGCAGGGGCGCGTTTATGGTGCAAATTAAAAAATTTTCTGTTTCGTTTCGTTCGGATTCTGAATAATTTTTTGTATTATGAAGTGAAAAAATCTTTGCATATCGTTTCGTAAAATGAAATTTTTGTGTACTGAAGCTTTCGTATCTCGAGGTTCTACTGTATTTTGTAAAGTGAATTTGACATTAAATTATGAGTCAATGCTCCAAATAGTGTAACGTTTGTCAACATTCACTGTTTTGTGAAGTACGAACTGAACTGGAAAATTCCCACCAAATTCGCTAAACTCCTCACATTTCAACATGAATACCGTGTTTTAGGGTCAAGTCACCTACAAGTTCTGAACTCAGTCACTTTTTTCTACATAAAAAAAGACAACAGCTTGTCGGACTGTCGCTAAATGATTATTTTTAGACGATGTATACGGTAGTTTTAAGTTTAATTTTGAGAGTCAAATTGTTTATTTTTTTTTTGTACAGACCCTGGAAACATTCACCGATTCTTACCGTGTACACGACTTTGAACTTTCCAGGATCGTCTCACAGCACCAGCACACACAGCAGGACGTCAGAGATCTCAGGTTTGTGTGCACCATTCAAAAGTCCTACGTCCTCCATAAGTCGATTGTTTTATTTGTGACGAGTGTTTTTAACATGTTTTTGGATATTTTGGCATTTAAATCAAACGCATAAACAATTATTTCTGAAATATTAAATAACATTATTATGCTGAAACATTCTACTCAAATTCTTAAGGGAGACAGATTCCCAATTCCTTTCCAGAGGAATGATTCAGGATAACCTTGTAGCAGTTTAGGGGACTTTAGTTGACCAGGCTGTATAGTTTTTTCAACTTGATCTTGAAAGCTGCTGACCTAAGACTGGTTTTACAATGAAGGGATCCCTCACTTTTGGCGGTTAATGTGGGGTCGAGACCCGACGCAAACACTGAATTTCCACAAAGTAGGATCGACCCCCTGACTGATGTAAACGTACATGTGTGTATATACCGTAATATCAATAAATACATATTCAACACTATAAATGTTTATAATAACAATTAAATGTTCAAAAACAATGCATAAGATGTAAATAAAATATAAATAATATAAAATACATACGTGTATTTGTACATAGATGTAAATAAAGTGTAAGAAATGTGTTTGGGAGCCGAGTCCCAAACCATGGCCTTTCCCTATTTAATAGTGAAAGGGTGAAGGGAAAGGCTGCAAGCTTACTACCGACTCCGGTTTGGGACACAGCCTCTGAAATCTCGCAAGCTGATTGGTGAAGACAAGTTTCCCAGCATTCGTGTTAACGCATGAAGAAGAAGAGGCTGGGATCCAAATCAGTAGCGACCCCTCGTGGTTATTTTCCTGAACTTCCCCCTATTTTTCTTTATTTTTTTGTTTTTCGATGTATATTTAAAAAAAAAATCCACGATGCACTGAAGCCGCATAATTTGAAGCTTGATATAGCGAGGGATGACTGGAACACATATACATGTACGTATACGTCAGTCGGGGGTGGGGGGGGTCGATCCTACTTCGCGGAAATTCGGTGTTCACGTCGGGTCTTGACCCCCCATTAACCGCCAAAAGTGAGGAATCCCTGTATTTCATGAATGAGCAGGAGATGATAAATAAATAGTGATTAATAATAAACGGGCTGGTGATTGTAGCTGAAATGATCTAATTTATAGTATATTCACCTTTTGTGTGTATTTGATGCTTTCCCTTTATTCTGTGTGTGTGTGTGTGTGTGTGTGTTAGACTTACAGTATCTGCATTGAAAGATGAAGTGAGAAGGCTGATTCCGAGAGAGAGACTCGACGCACCTGCAGAAATGCCGCATAAACCAGGTAACAAATACACACCTGAGTACTTTGGTGTCTCCTCATTGTTCTTTTCCAATCCTTATTTTCACCTTCTGTTTTCTTTTCCAACATCCTTTCGAGGCAGTGGTTGTTGTGGAAACGAGTCCTTGGAGACAGTTACTGTCAGACTCAGATGATGAATTCAGCCTCAGCCCCACCCCCAGTCTTGGAGATGTGAGCTCTGATGATCCGGACATATCCTGGCTGGGCGAGTCAGGTTCGACACACACACACACACACACACACACACTAGTATTATATGGTTCTGTATTAACCTTCAGCCAGAGGGGGTTTAGTGCAGGGTGACAATTTCCTGTTTATCTCCTGAGCTGCTGTTTTTATGGTGGGACTATAAGGCTCCCATACTGGCCATTCAGAACACACACACACACACACACACACACACACAGTGTTGTATTGGATAGTTATAAAGGCTTAGCCCGCAGCTTTGTGTCCTGTGGGAGACCTGATCCCTATTAACAAATTTCTATTAATGTGCTCTTTACAGTACAGTGGAACCTCTAGATATGAAAGCTTCAGTACACGAAAATTTCATTTTACGAAATGATAACGGAGATTTTTTCGCTTCATTTTCCGAAAAATTATTCAGCATGCGAAAGAAAGGGAACACAATTTCTCATCATGCTCAGTACCATGATCCTGCTCTCCTATTGGTCAGATTCTATCCCTTCATGTTCAGTACCATGATCCTGCTCTCCTATTGGTCAGATTCTATCCCTTCATGCTCAGTACCATGATCCTGCTCTCCTATTGGCTGAATCTTTCTCATAAAGCATCAGTCAAGGGGAAATGAGTCAAGAGCCACACTCCGGTCCAGGTGGTGGTGGTAATACACCTTAAGTCGGTTTGTCAACCGCCAAAAAAAGGAAAAGAAGAAGAATCTGATGGAAATTAGAAGCTTAAGCTTAATGTTTCCTCCCATTTATTTTCTGCCGTTTTTATTATTTTCTTTGCCCTCCTCCTCACCACTTTCGTTTTCGGACATCGCCTCACTCGAAAGGTAAGGTTCCACATTTTCTTTATTCCTTATTCACATTTATTTATTTATTTTTTCATTATGTTCTATTATCTACTTCATTTACAGGTAGTAATGGTTAGGTTAGGTTCGGTATATTGAATGATTCAAATGTATTTGACTCTTCTTTCATTCTGGTTTTACCCTTATAGTAAATCTCGAGGTTCCACTGTACTGTACATGATACTGTACATCCTTTCTTTAGAAACATTATGGTATATTTTTGAGGGTTTTTGATTTTATAATAGCTGATATGGTGCAATAACAGTAATAGGTGATATGACAATCATATAGCAAGTTTGGAAGGAGTCTCCAGTGTCAGCACTTTGTAAGTCAGAAGTAACTGGTAACCTTACGTTTCTGTTGCTAGACAAAAGTGTTCAGGATGTAAAACATTTGGGTTCCTTATTAATAATATGAGGTGGTGTTGATTTTTGTTTTGATTTTTGCAAGTAAGAGAATTAAAAAAACTGGGGATGTGCTCTTACACAATTTGGCAAAAATCATGGATTTTATTTATTCATTTATTTTTGTTTTATCAAAAAAATAAATTGCGGATACAAACATCAACCGGTTTTTGTTTACTAGTTTAACATTTTGTCTTTATGAAACATTAATTTGCCGAACTGCTTAATTCTACTGTTGTTGTGGGGAGAGTGGAGCCTTTGTCTACACTGGGTAAAGGTGGGGTACACCCTGAACAGTTCAATAATCCATCAAAGGGTAGCACACACAACCACTCGCACTCACAATTGTAATTTTCATTTCTAAAACAAATACCAGCACAGAAACTTTAAATGAGTCTGCAGTTAAAAGGGAGTGCTTACAGAACATATCAAATGTTTAAACTGAGATAATGTACTACTTAATAGAAAAAAATAAGAACATTTTGAGTTTGATGGCAGAAACATGCCTTAGTTGACCAGGTGGTGCATTTTGGGAGAGGAACCATGTCTCATTTTTTTTTATTTTATTTTATTTTATTTTATTTTTTTTTAGGTTTTTAGCTGCTGAACAGTTGTATGCTGTATTTTTTTTATTTTTTTTTTCATGATGAGAATTTGTAGACTCATTTGTTATTCCCCCCTTCATCGTCAGGATGTATTCGTCTGTCTGTCCGTCCGTCTGTTTTTCTGTAATTATTTTAATTCTGGCCCAGAACTTGGAAACCATTCATTCATTTTCCAAACCGCTTATTCCTAGTTAGGGTCGTGGGGAAGGCTGGCACCCATCTCGGCCAACTCTGGGCGAGGGCAGAGTACACCCTGGACAGCTCACCAGGCCTTCGCAGAAACCAATTGAGATTTTTTTTCAACTCACTTACCCATTACTTCTACAAGGCAATTTAATTGTGATTTTGGATAGTCTGGGATTTCTGCAATTCATATTTTCTTTGTCTCCATAGCAACCAAATTACTATGTAATAATATGGACGGTGCTCATTTCAGGGACTCTCTGTTGCAGATTTCTTTATCAAATATATTGTTCACTTAGGCAGTGCCTTTTGATATTTTGGGATTTTTGCAGTTAAAATTTTTAGGTTTCCATGCCAACAAATTTAATGTGTTAAAATTTGAGTGGTGTTCATTTCCAGGCCACAACTTGAAAACCATTTACAAAGTCTTTAATTTTCCCCAGTATACCAGTGCATCTCAATAAATTAGAATATCATTCAAAACTTGGATTTATTTCGTAATTCAGTACGAAAAGTGAAACTCTGTTTGTTATATATTATATTATATTATATAGATTCATTACACACAGACTGATATATTTAAAGTGTTTATTTCTATAATGTTGATGATTATAACTTGCAGCTGATGAAAATATTTTACTTCACACCACCCTTTCATTGGTTATTTTCCTGTAACAGGATGTTTTATTGCATGTATTATTCCATCACTGATGAAAGCCTGTGGTCACTTTAACCATCATTTAACCACCTGGTTCTTTCTGTCCATGTCCAGCGTCACAACTGAGAAGTCAAGGACGCGTTGTGTGCTCGAGCCTTCCAGGAAGTGATCTAAGTAACCCTGCCAGTGGACTTGAGAGCAACCATGTTGACATCAATAGTGAAGTGGGAGGAGCTTCAGATAATTCTGCACAGCTCAGTCTGTCTGACTTTTGACGCTAGAAACAGGAAGTAAATAAGTGCACATACAAGTGTGAACAATCACATGTTCAGGGGAAGCATCTGACACGTGAGGTAAAACCAACCATGGGACAATGATCTAATTGGCTAAAGCATATTGTTTATAAGAAATGCCCAGATTCACTACTGAATATTGCAGATGAATGGATGTGATGCAAACTAATAATACCTTGGGATGAAATCGAATCTCTTGTACTCTTTTGGGATTGTACTGTAAGTGGTAAATTGCTTTTAAACTTTTTTTGTTTCTGTTAATCATGTGGTCCATGACAGTGTTTTAATATACAGTATAGAAACACTGTAGAATGCTGCAATTGACCAATCAGAGGCAAGTATTCAGAGGCAAAGTGTAATAAGTGTGCTATGACGAGTACTAGAGGTGTATGTTATTCCAGTTCCGGGGTCCATTTGATTTTTATTTTTGTTCTAATTATGAATATTTAAGAGGAGCAAATAATCTGAGAACTCAGAGTTTTTAATAGATTAATGCCGCGTTTACATGCTGTGATCAGAATTATGCTTCCCTCTATTTGTTAACTCAAAATTATATTACTTAAAAGTGCCAAAAGAAAAAATAGCAAACCCAAGGTGAACACTGTTCCCATGACAACCACTTCCCTGTTATATTTTTGCATCACACTAGAGAGTAAGGTTCCTCCGCCAGGCACAAATGGAGTGTTATAACTTGCCATAGTTATAATGAAATGTCTCCCCCCAGTGGATGTTTGGTTGAACATTTTTCCCAATTTTAATTAAAGACCAGGATTTTTTTTTCCCCTCCAACATGACGTCATGCACGGATCACCTCCAAACCTTAATGATTTCTTTCCAGGCCCAGGAGGAGTTGAACTCCTGGTCGCTTCACGCTACAGAAACCAGGGATAAGCACCGGCACTGATGAGCCACTATGCTCGGGTGTAAAAGCCCAACAGGCTTACCTCCTGGTCTCTGCTTGAACAAGTTTCCAACAAAAGGTTAAAGATCCTCAACTTGGAAACCCTCTCAACAGTTTCACTCGAGGGGGTGTTCATGTGCCATTTCCAAGTCAGCAACTACCGGTAGTATTCATCATAAATAGAATGTGAGGGCAGCATAAGTACCATTTTAACCATCATTGCTGTAAAACTGTTCATTTTGAGTTAGCTTTCATTTTCAGTGTTATTCACGCTGAAGTTAAAGCAACTGATATGTCTGCTTTGCTTCAGTAATAGACTGTTTGCCATTTCCGGTGCTATTTCATCAGCTTTGTTTATATAAATTAGGCCAAGGATTTATTTTAAATGGTATCTCAGACTGCAGTATTTTTTTTTATGAGAGTTAGTGTGAGGTTAGAAGTCATGTACAGTTGAGCCGAGTTCGGCTTCATTTTTATCTTCTAGCGGAAACATTTAAAGATGGGCCAACCGCGCACCAGGCACCTTTTATAGCAGTCATTTTCCTCGTCCTGTTTTATGTTAAGCCACTGAACGACAGCAGGGATGCATTGTTTCAGTACACACACTAAATAAACTTGAGGTGTAAGGTTTTTTATTTGTTTTCAATATGTTTTTTTCCCTTATAATAATTGAGATTTTTGTTTGTTTGTTTGCTAACACTAAAGGACAAATAAACCCATCAGCCATGTAACTTTTACAAAACAATAAGACCATAAAGCATCGAATACATTGTAAAGAAATTTAATAATAAAAATTTGCAACAAACACGAAAACAGGATTTTTATTCCTATACAAAACAGCACTTTCTGGCACATGAAGCTGAAAACCCCCCACAAATGACACGTGATGTATGCTTCCAATAAACATCTGTCGAATTAGTATCTTAGCTTCGCTGTCATGTGCTTAGATCCCACTGATAAAGGTATAAACATTTTGGCCACATGACTCCGTGACATGTGTTAATGATGTTCAGGTTTATTATTGACGTGGTGCTTGGTACACCCACCTCACAGGAAGAAAGTCTTGGGTTCAAGTCAAAAGCTTTGGGTGTGGAGTTTGCATGTTCTCCCCATCCTTGCACTCTCCAGACGTTCCCATTAGGTTAATTGGTTGATACAAATTACCACCTAGGGCAAATGTGAATCGCTGTGTATGCATGTTGGCCCTGCAATGGACTAGTGAGCTGTGCAGAGAACATCCCATCCCAGATTTGGCTGAGATAGGCTCCAGCCTCCCTGTGACCCTAGTAGAATTACTGTAAGCGATTCTGCTGATGGATTGATGTTTATTATACATAATATGCAAACGTCTGTTTCTGGATCAGAGTAAAACTTACTACTATGGATTGAAATAGTTGAAAGGAAAATACAAAAGCAAATGAAAAAAAAAAAACCAATAATTCCAAATGCCTGAGCAAGCACTGTGTGATTTCGGCCTCTTCCATCAGTAGAGCAACCACAAGAAAGTCAACTTCAGTGATCATGGAGATAATGGAACAGCGCAAAAGGCATGAATGGTCATGTCAACTTGGAAGGCTTCGGTGCAGACTCATCTATGCCACGCCTCCCCTGCTGTTGACTGACAGGCGTGCTCTTAGTTGGCTACCGCTCTCAGGCAAGCATAGACGCAACCCGAAGACAGCTGCTCAAACACGAGGACATTCTATACATGGCAGTCAACCAGAACTGAATATGAAATGAATGATGGACACTTTTTAATCATTGCTTGCCCTGTTATTACAGGAGGCGCGTACTTAATCCAAGCGATGTGATGTAGCAAACCTAAGTGGAGTCATATAGTGAGCACCCTCTCAAAAAATGCATGTTTAAAAGAACATCAGTCTAATTCAGGGGTGTCAAACTAATTTTCATTGAGGGCCACATCACTAAATTTAAAGGTGATCGAGGGCTGAATAATCACCGGGTATCTATTCTAAAAGCGCCTAACAGTGACAAGCTAGCATGCAGTCTTTCTTGAGTCATGAATGACGTTGACGTGTTGCCGTTGAGCTGTTGACGTGAAATAGGCTGCTGCCACCTAGTGGAAGGATGAAGAATAAGGCTTCATGGTAATGGTTGACGCAAACAATGTATGATAATCATATCATCAGAAAGCTCTTGTGGGCCACAGATGAGGTAACGGCGGAGTTTGACACCTATGGTCTAATTAGTACTAATGATACTACAAGCATAAAAAAAAACCTACACATATTATTCAGAAAAAAAATCTAAACCCATCCCGCAATAAAGTGCAAACAAACAACCAAGCAAGACACACAAAGCCAGGTTTACACCGTGTAAAGAATGTGTGCAGTTCAAGTGGAAATCAATGAGCTGTGAGTGCATTCGAAATCACATTCACACACAAGCCTGCAGCCGACTTTAATACATTAAACACAAGTAATTTATCGAAAAATAATGTTTTTTTTTCTGTCTTAGATCACACTTGTACTGCAAAAGGATGATTAGACAACAGTTCAATCCCATGAGACATTCCTGCAAAATTAAAAACTTGGTCATGTTAATTCCACAGGATTTATGTCCTGGTACACCCTGGCCATATACAGTGGAACCTCGAGATACGAAAGCTTCAGTACACGAAAATTTCGTTTTACAAAATGATATGCAAAGTTTTTTCGCTTAATTTTATGAAAAAAATTATAGCATATGAAAGAAACGGAAACAAAACCGCTCGCAGAAAATTGTAAAAGTCGTGCCATAAATGTGCCCCTGCTTCCCTATTGGTCAAAATCTTTCCCATCATGCTCAGTACCATGATTCTACTCTTCTATTAGCCGAATCTCTTATCAAGCATCAGTCAAGGGGAAGCGAGTCAAGGGGAGGGTTAAAGTGATCCGAAAAAACAGAACGGAAGAAGAAGCCGATGAAAATTAGAAACTGAAAAAAAAAGTTTAAGTGTAAAGAAATTTAAGTGTTAATGTTTCCTGCCATTTTTATTATTTTCTTTGCCCTTCTCCTCCTCGCCACTTTCGCTTTCGGACATCGCCTCTCTTGAAAGGCAAGGTTCCATATTTTCCTATTATTTTTTTCTTTGCATTATGTTCTATTATCTACTTCATGTACAGGTAGTAACGGTTAGGTTCAGTATATTGAATGATTCAAATGTATTTGGCTCTTATTTCATTCTGGTTTTAACCTTATTATAAAATTTAATGTGTTTTTGTAGAGCTTGGAACGAATTAGGTGATTTACATGTAAAACGGGATTCATTATACGAAAAAAAAATCATGATCCGAGAGCCACTCCGGAACAGATTAATTTCGTATCCCGAGGTTCCACTGTACTTTGCACAACAGGTCCACCACAGAAAATTCCTGGGACTACTGTCAGAGTAAATTGTATGAAACTTACAGAAGACTGCCCAACACAGGGTGTACAGCAATGCAAGTTAGAAAAAATAATAATAACAACAACAAAATTCCATCTCGCAGGTAATTTTCAGTATCAGGACAATTTCCTGGGTCTCTTGTGTAACGTATTACAGCTCCCGTATAAATAAAAATACAAATTTATACCCTTTTAGGCCATCTGATGCGCTCGGAATCGTACAGATTTCTTACAACGGTTCCATGATTGCCTGTAAACCCGCACGACTTCATTATATACCCACGTGTATCATACACCATTTTTCCAACACTGTTAGTTTGGGTTTACGTCATGCAACGTGTGTGAGGTGGATGTACAGTATGTCAACTGAGTCTCACAGAAATATCAGACAGACCTGAACTATTTTACACACAACAGACGTACAAGACACATTTCATACGTGAACGCAATTAAACGGCTTTCAAACCTTTCCATCGTAGCGCTACGTAATTCATATGATGAAAACACGAATAAGTCACAGATTGATTACAAAATGGACTCAGTGCTTCTCAAATAGTGGGTTGGGGGGGGGGGGCGGCGGCACGTGTGCCCCTGGGGAACATGCTGTTTTTGCCATACTGTACTAGAATTAAGTGTAATTGCACATCCACTACAGTAGGTGGTGGTGGCGCTCTCATTGTCGCGCTATGGTGTCGGGGATTTTCGCAGCGAGCAAACGATATGAAGTGCAGTAAACAACC
>JAQNCB010186480.1:0-10147 GCA_030068295.1 Euristhmus nudiceps | reverse complement strand
TCATTGTTTTGTAGGCGACCGATGTCAGCTTCGATATTGGGTTCAGGTGTGCCAATCATATGTTCCTCATCATCAGATACTTCGAGTTCTGTATCTGGCAAATATGGTTCAAATCGATATGGTTGAATATCTCTAGGTTTAACTTGTGAAAGTTCTCTTTCTTCTAACCCATTATCATCAGATAATTCTTCTGAAAATTTGGACAAATCAATGCAAATTTCACTGACATCCGAGTCAGACATTGCTTTTCCTTGTTGTTTACTCGGAGTGGGTTACTGCGCTGACTTCACAATATGGCGCCCAGATTATCATAAAAAAATCGAACTGGGATAGCGATTACCGCCAATGTTATTGTTAAATATCTTGGATTTTGTGATTTGTGATTTGGACACTAGCTTGCCGTTTTTCAAAAGAAAGTCCCTTGTCTGGACAAAGTACCACTTGAATACCATGACCTCATAAGTGTTCAGTCTCATGCCACCTGTTTACCCCCTCAAAGGCCCTATGACTGCACCATAAAGCCACCTCAAGCCGGGTACCATGCCCCCCAAGGGGTGTCTGTTTTCACTTTCACATCCGGAAACCCAAGCCATGGAGAAGTATCTGGAGGAGTCTCTAGCAGCAGGAATTATCCGGCCTTCATCGTCACCAGCAGGAGCCAGGTGCCTCTTTGTCAGTAAGGATGGATGGGTCACTGTGCCAGTGCATCAACTACCGTGCCATCAATGAAATTACTGTCAGGAATCAGTACCCCCTCCCTCATGTTCACTGCCTTCATGCTGCTACAGGGAGCTGAGGTCTTCAAATTAGACCTCCCTAATGCTGACCATCTGGTCTGTATTCAGGAAGGGGATGAGTGGAAGACTGCATTTAACATCCCGACTGGGCACTGGGAATACTTGGTCATGCCGTTTGGGTTGACTAACGCACCAGGAGTATTCCAGGACCTTGTTAATGTTCTCAGAGACATGCTCAACCACTTTGTCTTGGTTGATTGTCTTTGATGATATCCTGGTCTTTGCCAGAAACAAGGATGAACATACCAACCATGTTCACCAGGTCCTCAGATGTCTTCTGGAGAAGCACTGTTCGTCAAGGCTGAGAAATGTGAGTTCTCCGTGACCACCACCACCTCCCTGGGTTTCATCATTTGACACTGGTAACATCTGCATGGACCCAGCTAAGTTCAATGCAGTCATGGAGTGGCCCCAACTGACCAACTGTAAGTCACACCAAAGATTTCTGGGTTTTGCAAATTACTCTAGGCTGTTCATACGTAACTACAGCACCATAGAAGCTCCCCTCACAGCTCTTACATTCACCAAGTTTAATTATCACTGGGACCAGTGACTAGATAAGGCGTTCAATGAATTAGAGACAGTTCACCACTGCTCCCATCTTCATTCATCCAGACCCCAGTACTTGGTACATAGTTGAAGTCGATGCCGCTGACGTAGGAGTGGGAGCATTATTATCCCAGAGACTTGCCACAGACAATAGGATTTACCCCTGTGCTTTCTTTTCACACAATCTCGACTCCACAGAACAGAATTACGACATCAGCAATTGGGAGCTGCTGGTGGACAAAATGGCCTGGGAGTGGAGACACTGGCTTGAGGGGGCTTGGCTACTATTCATGGTGTGGACTGACCATAAGAACCTTAAGTACCTCCAATCAGTGAAGCAGCTCAATCCTCATCATGCCAGGTGGGCCTTGTTCTTCTCAAGGTTCAATGTTCACATTTGCTTACTGCCCAGTGTCCAAGAATACAAATTAGACATTCTGTCCCAGAGGTTCGAGGCACCCTCCAAGGAAGGTTACCCTGACACCATCCTACCCAAGGAACTGTTTGTTAGTGCCATCTTGTTGAGAATCGAGTAACAGGTGAAGGAGGCACTCAGTGATTCTTTGGTACATAGTGACTGTCCAACCCAGTGTTTATACGTGCCCGCTCAGGTAAGAACCCATAGTTTTATTTTAGGAGATTTCTGGTGTCCTGATATGCATAAAGATGCTCACGATTTTTGTTTCTGCCTGCTTTGTCTGTGCCCAAGCCAAGGATTCCCATCAACCCCTTTAAGGTCTGTTATAGCCATTACCCACACCTCATTGCCCCTGGTCACACAATTCCCTAGACTTCATCACTAGCCTCCCCCAACCATCACAACACTATTCTCAGCATAGTTGATCGTTTTTCCAAAGCTTTTCACTTTGTCCCATTAAAGTTGCCCTCAGCCTCTAAAACTGCCAAACTTATAATTCAACACAATGTCTGGTTACACAGTATCCCCACAGATATAGTTACCAACAGAGGTCCCCAGCTCTCTGCCCAGTTTTAAAGCTTTTTGTAATGCACTTGGAGTTTCAGTTAGTCTATCTTCAGGGTTTCATCCGCAATCCAATGACCAGACTGAGTGGGCAAATCAAAGTATTGAGACAGTCTTATGTTGTATCTATGCCAGAAATCCTGCATCAAGGAGGGGATCCCACCTTCAATGTCACCTAGATTAAAACAGTTGAGCCTCCTCAAGTTGTGGATGGAGTTGAGACATACACAGTACGTGCCATCCTGGACTGTCGTCAGCAGGGTCTGTGGTCTCATCGACTGGGAAGGATATGGCCTTGAGGAGAGGAACTGGATTCCCTCTCGCTTCATAATAGACAAATATCTCATAAAGGACTTTCATAATTATCATCCCAGACCACGCTAGGTATTGGGGGAGTATTGTCATGGTTTTGGGTTTTTGGTCATGTTCGTGATTATTGTGGGGTATTTTTTTTTATTGTGCTCTCAGGGTTTTGTTTAGTCCTTGTCTCAGTTCCACTGTATTTGTCTTGAAGTTAGTTCCATCTGTTTGTTGCTCCAGCATTATCATTCATTGTTCCCATCCAATCACCTTGTTTCCCTGCTCACATGTGATCTTCCCTGAGGATATATTCGTAGTCTTTTTGATCACAGCTCTTGTCAGAATGTTGACCTAGTTGTCCTCTACTTTACCCTTTGACTCATGGTTTGTTTTCTTCTTGTGTTTAGCCTCTGCTAGTTTTTAGTTCTAGCCTTTGTTTTTTGTTCTCTAACCTGTTTTTTTTTTTTTCTACCTGCTGCCTTGTTATTTCTATGTTTGGATGCCCATTGCATGACCTCTGTCTGTTTACTTAAATGGTTTTTTGGATGACATTTTTTGGACTCTGTCATCCTGGTGTTTTTGGCTTTGCCTCGGTCTTCAATAAAACTTCCTTTCTTGGATTCCTGTCTCTTGTAAGTAGTTCCTGAAACAGACCTAACACTATTATATTACACATGAAATGTGAACGGTTATCCAAAAGAAATTTGCTTCATATACTACATTACCTACAATCTCAGCTCAATATGCATATTATATATGTTAATGTAATACTTTCCCAAAATATTTGAATTTAATATTCTATAGCCCTTGATGTTCCAGCTGCATACACTTAATTATTATCCGGGCTTGATAGGGGTTGGTCTTTGATATCCATGTTGGGTGCTGGTGTGTTTTTCTTGTTGGGGATGTTCAGTGGCTAGTGAGTGCCGAGCTGGCTTAAATAATTGTATTAATTTTTGAAGTGTAAACACTACAGAAGTTCCACAAGGGATTACATTATTTTCAACCTATCTGAGGTCAATCAGTATGAAGGTTTATTGGTGTACCAACACTAGAACTCGCACTAAGTGAAAGAAAGGGCAAACTGTTAGGGAGGTGGGTGTGCAGGATAGCACACTGGGGAAAAGGACCCACTCGCAGACTGTAATGAGAGGCACAAGGTTTATTGGACAGAGTCTAAGTGGTGGGACAGGTCAAAGAGAAAACTCAGTCAGGAAAACTGGCATGAAATTCTAGCATAAACTGGCATAACAATCTATCATACTGGCATAAACTGACATAACATTCGCTCATAATAATGACAAACTGGCATAACAGTCTGGCAAGATCCAACATAGGCATAACATTCTGGCCACACTGTGGAGAAATGCTGGGTCTTAAATAGGGAAGTTAACTAATGAAGTAAACAAGACACAGGAAAACATAACTGCATAGAAAACCAAGGGTAACAAATGAATGGGCACAGGGACCCAGAAGACAGGAAATGACTAGACAAAATTCTAACAAACACAAATAGAAAATTATAGATATCAATATGAGCCTGAACAATGGTCCCTAGCTGCCACAAAAAGATAATTCTGTCTTTCCACAGAATTATTTTAAAACAACAGCATTGAATTTTTAAATCTATAGAAATTTACTGAAATATATGGATGGTGTGAATTTCTACCTACAAATATCTATAGAATAGTGATACCTACAAATATCTATAGAAATAAGTGTAATTGTACATTTCCCATAGAATTGTAAGAACATTTTACAATTAGAATTGTAAGAACATTTAACAATTCCCATAGAATTGTAAGAAAATTTTACAATTCTATAGGAAGCAATAGAAACGTCATAATTCTATACAACAGTCTGTAGCAATCCATATATTTCAACAGATTACATAAATGCTCTAGTTTTTTTTCTTGATAAGGGTATCCCAGCCAACAGTGGCTGAGACTATATTGCTCCAGGGCCAACACACACACACACACACACACACACACACACACACACACACACACAAAGCATTCAGATTCACACCTGAGGTCAAGCCTAATTGTGCATGTCTTGAGACTCTGGGATAAAACTGGAATATCCACCGAAGAACAGAAGAACATGCAAATTCCAAACAGAATTGACCTTACTGGATACAATAGTCGGACACTTGAACTGGTATACACAGACAAAGTGTTCCGTTTCAATATTCATTTAATTTTTACTGAAGCACATATGAACTGATTGTTTTAAATTTGTTTGCTTTTTATGCAAAGTTTGCAAGCTGTGCATTTAACACATTATAACACCCCCCTCGACACTATCTTTTCTGCCTGCAGTTGCGATTGCTATTTCGGTACATAGATTACTTGTTCAATTTTATAAGTGTGCTAATAATATGGAAATATGCCAAAAAAGTATACAAGTATGTGCAGGTAAAATATAACAAATCTGAATTATATAAAGCAAAAACTCAAGCAGGAAAAAGGCAATGGTCATTTGATGAGCAGACAAATATATAATTGGCGAGGTGAGGAAAAAAAACAAAAACAAAAAAAAAAAAAAAAAAAAAAAAAAAAAAAAAAAAAAACATAACAATACAGGAAACCATTGGAAGCATTGGTATCCAGAATGATAAACTGCAATATCTAGGTACAAAACACTGAGCAAGTACTTCATGATGAATGTGAAAACTGACAGTCATTTTATGCACTGAGAGTGGCTTTATAAAGTCCAGGTTTGTGTAATCAGAAGGGTGTCTGTGGATTAACACATCTACCTCACAGAAACAAGGTTCGAATTCCCAAGATTTCTGAGTAGAATTTACATGTTCTCTCTATACTTGTGAGGGTTTCCTCTAGGTGCTCTAGTTTTCCCCACAGTCCAAAGTCATGCACATTAAGCTACTTGGCTGTTTCAAATTGACCTTGGGTGTGAATGTGAATGGTTGTGTGTGTTTTCCTTTGATGGTCTGAGATGGTTTGAGGGGCTGTTTAGGGTGTAGTCCATCTTTCTCTAATGTTGGCTGAAATAGGCACTAGCCTTTCTGTGAGCATTGTAGGATTAGCTGGCTTAGCAAATGAGTGAGTGAGTGAGTCCCTGGCAGCCAAGATTGTCGGTCATGTTTTGAGATGAGAGTTCTGGTTAGATACTTATTCTACAATGGACATGACAAAGTACTAATGATTGTACTGGTCTATATAAACAGTGACAGAAAAGTTGAGATTGTCGAAGGTTAATCATATTTTAAATGTTTTATAATTTGCTTGTGATGTTTAGACTGACTTTCATAAATTTTATTAACAGCAGCAAAGAACCAGCAGGTTTGTAATATCTTAATGTTAGTGATAGTGGAATGTAAAAAGGAGACAAGATGGCGGCGCTCAAAGTCGCAGTGGCCCAGCACTCTTCATATTTTAGTAACTATGTCTCTTATTTTCTAAATTGTGTTTACCTTTTTCTTTTCCGGGGTCAGTCCATAGCAGCTGCACATGTGCAGTATATCAGAGCCAAGCTGCTCATGGTTCACGACAATTACTCCACATTCGGAAACAATAAGAACTGGGACTTTATAGAAATCTGCAGGCCGTGTACCACTCTCTCACCATCCCCCTCTGCACTGGCGCAGGCGGCAGTGACACAGAAAGAGAAGAGGGGATGAAAATGTGGCTAAGGGCTAAGCTAAATGCTAACCCCTACAAACCAGCTATTCCGGTCTTGTTTCTCACCAACAAGATGGATGAGTTATGACTGCGCTTTAATTAAAACTGTATGGATTATTGTATAAAAGTAATCTCTGAAGCTTGGTTGGGCAGGCTCACCCAGGACACTGCGATTCAGCTACTGATACTACATTCAGAGTGGACAGAACCAGCATGTCTGGTAAGAAATGCGGAGAAGGCCTGTGTGTTTATATCAACAACAACTGGTGTTCCAAGTCCATAATTAAAGATATTCACTGCTGACCGCATACAGACTATCTGATGGTACAGTGTAGACCTTTTTATATGGTGACGGAGCTTACATCCATAGTTATAATCGCAGCTTATGTGTCGGCCCAAGCTAATGCTAAGCTAGCCATGGAGCTACTACAATACTTCATTACCAAACAGCTAGCAGCATAGCTGGACTGTGCTATAATCGTGGCAGGAGATTTTAGTCATGTAAATCTGAAGTCTGTCCTGCCCGGTTTCTTTAAAATTGTGAGGTTTCCGACAAGAGAAAAAGACACACCAGACCAGGTCTTCACCAACATCCCAGATGCCTATAAAGCCATCCCCCTGCCACATCTCAGATTTTCATATCACCTCTCTCTGTCTCTGATTCCTGCTTACAAACCTAACATCAGTAGCGAAACAGCAGAAGTTAAAACAGTCCACGTGCTGACTGAGGAAGCCATTACAGCCCGACAGGATTGTTTTGACCCTACAGACTGGGTATTTGCAGAAGAGACAAACCTGGAGGGTCACATCAACTGTGCTCTCCTACATAAACTACTGCACTGAGAATATGACCACACCAAGGACTGTAAAAGTGTTCCCAAACCAGAAACCACGGTTTAATGGTGAGGTGCGCACCCTGCTTAAAGCATGGGTTGATAATTTCAAGTCAGGAGACCAGCAGGCTTAGAGAGAGGTACGCCAGGTCCTGAGGACAGGTATCAAAAAAGGTAAGTGCAAGTATAAACAACTCAACGAGGAGCACTTTGAGGGAAAACAACACCAGGAACAAGTGGAATGGGATCAAGACACTCACTGGTTACAAGGACATGCATGCATCAGAGAGACTCATCGGACAGCACTCTACCAGACACCCTGAACTAGTTCTTCACTCGCTTTGACCAACACAACAGTGAGGTGTGTGCCTGCCCTGCTCTTCCAGGGAGGGTTGACAACCCAACCCAGGTGCAGCAGCAGCATCAGATCAGAGCCTCCCTGCACAGAGTTAACATGAGGAAAGCTATTAGTCCAGGTGGAGTAACAGGAAGGGTAATTACAACTATGCTGATCAACTAGTGGGGGTCTTCTCCACCATCTTTAATCTCACCCTACAGCCCCCATTGTTCCAGTGCCTAAAAGCACATCAAGCTGCTGCCCAGTTTCCATAACCCCCCATCATCACCAAATGTTTTGAGAGACCTATTTTCTCTCATTAAGGCTGCCATCCCTGCTGATCTCGATCCACATCAGTTTCCATACAGAGCAAACAGGTCAACAGAAGATGCCATCAATATAGCCCTCCACACAGCCATCACACACCTGGACAGCAGAAACTTGTACATGAGGATGCTGTTTGTGGACTTCGGCTCTGCTTTTAACACAATCCAACCACAAAAACTAATTCAGAATTTGGGAAATCTGGGTCTAGAAAGCCTACTGTGCAACTGGACACTAGACTTTTTCAGTAACAGACCTCAGAACGGCAAGATAGCAGAATGCATCTCGTCTACTCTCATTCTGAACATCAGAACACAACAGGGGTGTGTTCTTAGTCCCCTCATCTTCTCTCTCTCTCTCTCTCTCTCTCTCTCTCTCTCTCTCTCTCTCTCTCTTCACACATGACTGTTCCCCCACTCACACCAGCAACACTATCGTTAAATTTGCAAATGACACCAGCATCATAGGTTTAATAACAGATATCAATGAGTCAGCCAACAGGAAGGAGGTCTGGCATCTGCGGTGATGGTGCGACAACATCCTGGAACTAGACACATCCAAAACCAAGGAGATAATAGTGGACTTTAGATCTAAACAGACTGAACACTCTGCCCTCTACACTGATGGAGAGGAGGTAGAGAGGGTGGAGTGCTTCGAGTTTCTTTCAGTCCACATCTCTGCTGACCTCACCTGAACCACAAACATCTCCCACCAGGTGAGGAAAGAATAACAAAGTATGTACTTCCTCAGGAAGCTCCGACAAGCCCATCTACCCCAACTCCTACTGACAAACTTTTACCACTCTGCCATCGAGAGCCTCCTGACCTACTGCAGTACAGTGTGGGTCAGTGGGCGTACTGCAGAGGATAGGAAGGCCTTGCAGTGGGTGATGAGGACAGCAGAGCAGGTAACTGGAATTACACTGCCCCCACTCATTACCATTTTGTAAGGAATAGTGAGAAGTGGACTCACTAGAGGACACAATATTCAGACGAAACCTGTCACCAAAGTGTCAGAGTAGTTGTACAGGAAGGGACCAACCCCTAAAATTAAGGAAGTCAAAAGGGTATACTCCTGTGCTGAACAAAAAAAAAAAAAAAAAAATCTGTGAGCAAAAATAAAGAATGCAGATAATGCTAATGGGGCAGCGGTGGACTGGGGGTAAGGTGCTGGATTGCTGATCCCAGGGTTGGGGGTTCAAGGCCCCAGTTGTCACTGCTGTTCCCCCAGTGCAGCTAACTGGGTTATCAAAGGCCAGCCATGTCTCTTACTGTCTATGGTGAGAGGCATGTAAAAGAACCATTGCTGATGTTCGTCAAGAGTAGGCTGCATATCCGTCATCATGTTCCCTGCCCTGTGATGGCCTGGCGAGCTGTCCAGGGTGTACTCTGCCCTTGCCCAGAGTTGGCTGAGGTGGGCGCCATCCTCCCTGTGACTCTAATTAGGAACATGCTAATGCTAATGCTAATGCTAATGCTAATGCTAATGCTAATGCTAATGCTAAAGCTAAACACACATCTGCAGACAAAGCCCCTGCCTAAACTGAAGCAGTGCAAGATGACACTAATGCAAAAAAGTGCTAAAGCCCTGGTTAATATATAACCTTCACACACCTGAGGTCAATTACGAATCAAGCAATCAGCAGATAGGAAAAGATAGCAGATTAGCAAAAGGAACATAGTCAACTCCTCCATGATATTAACAAAGAAACAGTCAGGACCAAAGATGTGGGGACCCCAACAAATAAGACCAAACCAGTCCTGTCAATAAAGAAAAATACCCAGAAGATGAAAGCTGCTCTGATTAAGGCAGAAATTAATCAAAGGGGTATTTATGGGTATTTTTCTTGCAACACATTTACACTGACAGACCTCAGAGGAGAGCCCATAGAATCATCAGGGACCTCACACCTTGGACACCTACTTTTCTCCCCTATGGAAAAAGGTACCAGACACTAAAAACAAAAACTAGCACACTCAAGAACAGATTTTACCAACAAGCTGTTAAATGTGTAACACCACCAACACACACACACACACACACAAACTGAATAACCATCTTCTTGGGAAGTATAATACTTGTGTTCAAGTGCACTACTCATGTATGTTTCAAGTGTGATACTCATGGTCAAGTTGAAGGGCAATAGTCATGATCAGAGGTCTCGAACATCATAATATTCTACGTCCATGCACCTTATAATTAAAGTGCTACCTCCTATCCAGTGGACATCATACACCTTTAACATATCACTCACTCTTCTGTATATGTTATATAGATATATATGTCAGGTATATATACAGATATATATATATATATCACTCTTCTGTATATGTTATATGTACATAGATGGAGAGATGAAAAAGTCGACAAATATGGAA
>JAQNCB010186428.1:0-10157 GCA_030068295.1 Euristhmus nudiceps | reverse complement strand
CTCACTTATATTGTATATATAGTTCCTTAGTTGTTTTTGCTACTTCTCTTTCTAGTTATTCTTATTTTTAGACTGTGCTGCACTATCCACTTTGCTGCTGTAACAATGCAATTTCCCCGTTTGTGAGACGAATAAAGGATTATCTTATCTTATCTTATCTCAGCCGACTCTGAGTGAGGACGGGGTACACCCTGGACAGCTCGCCAGGCCATGGCAGGGCCGACCCTCACAAGCATTCACACCGAAGGGGGTTTTTGGAACTCTTAGAGCTTTTTTATTTTTAAAATTATTGTTCTTAATCAACCCCTTAATTAACACTAGCAAGCACAGTCAACTCATGAACAAACACTGGGGCTCAAGTCCCAGATGCCCAAGGATAACAATGCCTATGGACTTTTCAGTCACTTGGAAAGTGGAAAATAACTAGTCTTCCCTCCAATTTCACTCCTTTTCACAAAGGGATTAACAAGTGATGACTTTAAAGCGCTGGCAATGTGCTAAGAAAGGTGCTTACAGAGTATTTCTGAAATCATGCAGTTTAATAAATGTCTAGAATTGGGAAATTTCAAAATATTTGATGGTCAAACCTTGGATTCAGGAGAAGCAATATGGTTACTGTTCCGGCTGCAGAAGATGTGATCAGCTGTACTATTGGGGGAAAATTCTTGTTTTACGAATTTATGATGATTTTATACTTTTGCATTTATATTTTTGCTTAAAATTTTTAGCAATATGTGTTTAATCAAAACAATAAGTTAGAGGAAATATTTAGCTATTAATGCAGGACTGATTATTATCTATACTCCTACAGCATTCAGTATTAAGGCAAGGTTAGCATGTTTCTATGAAATAACAACACCAAGACCCAAGATAAGAAAAGAAAAATGTATTAAAAATAATTTGGCACAAAGAAAATCAGTCACCGTGATCTAAGGGAATAACCAAGACCACGTCAGATCACGTTGACTCAGGCTCAGCGGGACTGGTTGGAGAATAGTCGGGGACAAATCAGGCCAATCCATGGGCACATCAACAGTGAGAGACCATGGAGATGAGCCTGGCAAGGAGTGATCGGGCGAGACCAAAGAGATAAAAGGTGACCCTGGAGGAGAGAATGAAGCAGTGGAATAGCCATAAGACCGTCAGTCTGGGAAGACTGATCACACGTCTCTGGTTGAGACTGAAAGGCTGGCATGTGAGTGACCGGAGATGTAGGTGGAAATTGGGTAGCGGCCAGAAAACTCAGAAAATCAAGGAGGTTAGCAGACAGTACAGATGGGTGAGGCGGATGATGGTGTTGTATAACACTTCTCCTCCTTCTAAAAAGGTTGCGACAGGCTGACTGATCTAAAACAGAAGTAAACTCAGGAGAACAAATGAGTGAGGTGCATGAGCTGTGACAATTTAATCAACTATAATTTCGCACATAACTCAAGCAAAATTTAATGGAACACTTAGAAGACATGAAGCCCAAGATATGCACCAAAATAGGGAAAAAGATCAGTATGACCCAAGGATGTAGCTTTAAGTCCGCACATAACAGACAGTTAACTATAAAAGCACGCTAATACAATGCCAAAGGCGCATAAATGTAAAATCATAGAAAACTTTACAAATGAGATTTAAAACTACTTCATTTTCATGTTCATCTTCAGCCGCTTGCGCCGTTTGCGGGGGCAGCAGCCTAAGCAATGAGGTCCAGACGTCCCTCTCTCCGGCCACTTCCTCCAGCTCTTCCCGGGGGACACAGAGGTGTTCCCAGACCAGCCAAGAGACATAGTCCCTCCAGCATGTTCTAGGTCGACCCCAGGGTCTCTTCCCGGTCGGCATGCCCGAAACACCGCACCAGGGAAGCATTTGGGGGGCATTCTAACCAAATGCCCGAGCCACCTCAACTGGCTCCTCTCAACACGGAGGAGAAGCGGTTATACTCCTTGTTCCTACCAGATGGTTGAGCTTCTCACCCTATCTCTAAGGGAGAGACCAGCCACCCTGCAAAGGAAGCTCATTTCAGCCGCTTGTATCCGTGATCTTGTTCTTTTGGTCACTACCCAAAGCTCGTGACCATAGATGAGGGTTGGAATGTAGATGAACTGGTAAACTGAAAGCTTTGCCTTGTGGGTCAGCTCCCTCTTCGCCAGGACGGACTGGAATAAGCTCGGCTTTACAGCAGAGGCTGCAGCGATCTGCCTGTTGATCTCACATTCCATTCTTCCCTCACTTGTGAACAAGACCGTGAGTTACTTGAACTTCTCCTCTTGGGGCAGGACCTCATTCCAGACCCAGAGGGTGCATTCCACTCTTTTCTGGTTGAGAACCATGGCCTCAGACTTAGAGATGCTGATTCTCATCCCGGCTGCAAACTCCGCTGCAAATCACTCCAATGAGAGCTGTAGGTGCCAGCTTGATGAAGGTAAAATGACGACATCATCTGCAAAAAGCAGAGATGAGATCCCATGGCCATCAATCCAGAACCCCTCAACACCACAGCTGTGCCGAGAAATTCTGTCCATAAAAATTATGAATAGAATCTGTGACAAAGGACAGCCTTGGCAGACACCAACCCTCACCGGAAACGAATTCGACCTGCTCTTACCAATGTGGACCAAGCTCTGATTCCGGTAGTACAGAGACCAAATGGCCCATAGCAACGGGTCCGGTACACCGCGCTCCCAGAGCACATCTCACAAGATAGCCCAAGGTACACGGTCGAAAGCCTTCTATAATCCACAGAACACATGTGAACAGATTGGGCAAACTCCCATGCCCCCCTTCAGGATCCTGTAGAGAGTATAGAGCTGGTCGAGAAAACCACATTGTTCCTCCTGAATCCGAGGTTCAACCATTGGTTGGATCCTCCTCTCCAGTACCCCTGCATAGACTTTCCCGGGTAGGCTGAGGAGTGTGATGACGCAATAATTGGAACACACCCTCCGGTTCCCCTTTTTAAAAAGGGGGACTACCATGCCGGTTTGCCAATCCAGGGGTATAGCCCCCGGTGAACACGTGATGTTGCAGAGACGTGTCAACCAAGACAGTCCTACTACATCCAGAACCCTGAGATATTTGGGGCGGATCTCGTCCACACCTGGAGCCCGACCACCAAGGAGCTTTTTGACTACCTTGGAAACCTCAGCGCCAGTGATGGTTAGACACCCACCCAAACACACAGGGTCTTCCTCCTCTATGGAGGTTGTGTTGGTTGGATTGAGGAGGTCCTCGAAGTATTCTCTCCACCTCCCAACAACATCCCTAGTCAAGGTAAGCAGAAGAAGAAAGATGAGGTCACCGTTTGGGTGTGTATGGGGCAAAACACATAATTGGAAATAGCAAAGCTTGCAAATTGTGATTGGAGGAGTCAAATAGCCAAAGTGCAAACATAAGGGAAAATTAATTCAAAACAGGAAAAAGAGAAAAAATAAAACAGGAGGCTGACTCAACACCAATAAGAATATAAATGCAGGGGAATTTTGAAGTAGTTTTTCAGACGTTCAGACTGTGTGAGGAAGATTGAACACACGACAGATGAGACTAGACTAGATTAGACTAGGCTAGGTTTGATGATTGCTGTTAGTGGATTTCTTTTTCTTGCATACCTGTTTGATTGGTGTGAAGAAAAATAAAGGACATCTGCTTCTTCTCATCTGAGTGTGTTAAGTGTTTTATTTTCATTAAAAGTTTAGTGTGAGAACTAAGAGCACCAAGAAGAGGAGACCTCCTTTCGACCGAGATATGTCCTACTTGGGCAGGAGCACCTGAGTAATTTCCAACACCACACACTCTATAGTATCCTGGAGGGGGCATAGGAGTTATCCTAATCTGTCCACATGTGCTTTGTGGAGTGATAGAAAGCTTTCAAGCATGTCCCTCGGGCTATCTTGAGGGGTGTACTTCAGGAAGACAATGTACCTCACCCATCGTTATAGGCTATTCTGTCTCTGTATCACTGAAACTAGAGCTTGGTCCACATTAACCACAACAGGTTGAATTAATTTTCAGTGAGAATTGGACACCACCAACGCTGTCCTTTGACACTGGTTCAGGTGATAATTTTTATGGATAGAATTTCTAGGCACAACGAAGACATTGAGGGGTACTCGTTTGGTGGCCATAGGATCTTGTCTCTGATTTTTGCAGATGATGTCCTTTTGGCAATCGGGACCTCCCGCTATTATTGGAGCAATTGGCAGCTGAGTGTGAGCAGCCAATATGAGAATTAGCATCTCTATGTCTGAGGCTATGACTTTCAGCTTGGAAAGCACCCTCCAAGTCTGAAATGAGGTTGTGCCCAAGTGGAGGAGTTCAAGAATTTTGGGGTGTTGTTCATGAGTGAGTACAGGCTGGAATGGGAGATCCACAAGCAGATCAGTGCAGCCTTTGCTGTGAAGTAGAGGTTGTACCGATCAGTACTGGTCAGTCACTACCACACTTTACAAAAAGGGCCAGGCCCTTCTCTATTGTTTGAGGCAGCAAGGTCATTTACCATCTGTCGGACACTGGTCAGGATGCTCTATGAGTCTGCTGTGGCCAGCGCTATCCCCTATGCTGTTGCATGATGGGGCAGCAGGCTGAGGGTTGCAGACACAGACTAAACAAATGTATCCACACTGATGCCACCCAAATTCTCTACAGAACAATACAGGAAATCATGCCTAACTGTGTCAATTAAACTGTACAACTCCTCCATACAGCAACAACATCCACTGTTATATTTGCACAACATTTACATTCTACTGTTTATCATATTTAGACACGCAAACCCCTCCACCATAGATAAGGTGGCGATTCAAGGAGGGGCATAAAGGTCTTCTGAATCACAGTTTGTCTGGACCTTCACCGAGGACATGGTTGCCAGGTCTTAATGACCAGTGGGACTCCTGAGGCAGCAGACAGGTCCTGACAGGCCAAACATGGTTCAGCGAGTGCTGTCACTGATGCAAAATCTCGGCTGTGGAAGGAGTTCAGCGAGAGTGTAAAAAGCGACTTTTGGTTGGCCTTGAAATGTTCTGGACCACCATCAGCAGAAGTGGGGAGCTGCTCACCTCAACTGGGGATGTCACTGGGAGGTGGAAGGAATACTTCAAGGACCTCCCCAATCCACCAACACGCCCTCCATGGAGGAGGAGTGGGGGTTGCTGAGGTCACTGTTGCTGAGGTTGCCGAGGTCATCAAAAGGCTCCTCAGTGGTCGGGCTCTGGGGGTGGATGAGATCGGTCCTGGATATCTCAGGGCTCTGGATGTTGTTGGACTGTCTTGGTTGACATGTCTCTGCAACATCATGTGGTCATCAGGGGCCTTACCACTGGATTAGCAAACCGGTAATCCAACGTTTTGAAGAGTGTGTTCAAATTACTGTGGAATCACACTCCTCAGCCTACCCAGAAAAGTCACTGCAGGAGTACCTGCTATCAGAGAGGAGGAACCGACTGATGGTTGAACCTCGGATTCAGGAGGAACAATGTGGTTTCCCTCTTGGCCGTTGCAATCTTGACCAGCTCTATACACTCCACAGTATCATGGAGGGTCAATGGGAGTTTGCCCAATTTGTCCACATATTTTTTTGTGGTTTTAGAGAAGGCTTTCCACTGTGTCCCTCAAACTATCTTGTGGGGTGTTCTCCGGGAATACGATGTACTGGGCCCACTGCTAGGGCCATTCGGTCTCTGTACCACCAGAGTCAGAGCTTAGTCTGCATTGGTAATGACAGGCCGAATTTGATTCCGATGAGGGCTGAAGTCCACCAAGGCTGTACTTTCTCCCCAATTCTGTTCATAATTTTTATGGACAGAATGTCTAGGCGCAGCCGTGGCATTGAGGGGTTCTGGTTCGTTGGCCATAGGATCTCATCTCTGCTTTTTGCAAAACCACATTGTTCCTCTTGAATCTGAGGTTCGACCATCGGTCGGATCCTCCTCTCCAGTACTCCTGCATGGACTTTCCCGGGTAGGCTGAGGAGTGCGATTCCACGATAATTTGAACACACCCTCTGGTCCCCCTTTTTGTAAAGTGCGACTACCAACCCGGCTTGCCAATCCAGGGGTACGACCCCCGATGACCACACAATGTTGCAGACGTGTCAACCAAGACAGTCCTACAACATCCAGAGCCCTGAGACATTGGGGGCGGATCTCGTCCACCCCTGGAGCCCGACAACCAAGGCTTTTTGACTACCTCAGCGACCTCTGCCCCAGTGATGGGCGGACCCCCACCCAAACACCCAGGGTCTTCATCCTCCACAGAGGGCATGTTGATGGGATTGAGGAGACCCTCGAAATTTTCTTCCACCTTCCTACACCATCCCCAGTCGAGGTGAGCAGCACCCCACTTCCACTGTAAACAGTGTTTGTGGAGAACTGCTTCACCCTCCTGAGGCGCCGGATGGTGACCCAGAAACTTTTTGAGGCCAACCAATAGTCGCTTTCCTGGCCCTTACCGAACTCCACCCACACCCGAGATTTTGCATCGGTGGCTGCTCGACCTGCAGCATGTTCGGCCGGTCGGTTCCTGTCTGCTGCCTTGGGAGTCCCACAGGCTAATAAGGCCCAACAGGACTCCTTTTTCAGCGGGACTGCCCCTTCACCTCAGGTGTCCACCACCGAGTTTGTGGGTTACTGCCATGACAGGCACCGATGACCTTCCGACCAAAGCTATGGGCTGCCGCCTCAACAATGGAGGCGTGAAACATGGTCCAATCAGTTTTCATGTTGCCTGCCTCCTTTGGGATGTGGTTGTAGTTCTGCCAGAGGTGGGAGTTAAAGGCGCCTCTGACAGGCGACTCTGCCAAACATTCCCAGGAGACCCTCATTACACGTTTTTGCCTGCCAGATCTGGAGGGCAGCACTCCCCGCCATCAGAGCCAGCTCACCACCAGGTGGTAATTGGTTGACAGCTCAGCTCCTCTCTTCACACAAGTGTCCAGAACATGCGGCTGCAAGTCCGGTGACATGACTCCAAAGTTGATCATCGAACTGCGGCCTATGATGTCCTCGTGCCAAATGCACTTATGGACACCCTTATGTTCGCATATGGTGTTGCTGCTGGACAAACCATGATTAGCACAGAAGTCCAGCAACAAAATACCATTTGGATTCAGATCGGAGAGGCCGTACCTACCAATCACACCCTTCCAAGTCACTCTGTCATTGCCCATGTGAGCATTGAAGTCTCCCAGGATGACGAGGGAGTCCCCAGGGGCAGCGTTCTCCAACACACCCCCTAAGGACTCCAAAAAGGGTGGGTATGCTGAATTGTCGTTTGGTGCGTAAGCACAACCAACAGTCAGGACCCGTCCCCCAACCCGAAGGCAAAGGGAAGCTACCCTTTAATCAACCGAGAAGAACCCCAACATGTGGGTGCCAAGACAGGGGGGGCAACAAGTATACCCACACCAGCTCGCTGCCTCTCCCCATGAGCAACTCCAGAAAGAAATGAGGTCCACCCCTCTCGACATGGGTGGTTCCAGAGCCCAAGCTGTTTGTCGAGGCGAGTCCGCCTATATCTAGTCAGTACCTCTCAACCAACTCAGATCCTTTCCCGCCATAGAGGTGACATTCCATGTCCCAAGAGTCAGAGTCAGTAGCCGAGGTTCGGTCTGATAGAACCCATGCCTTCATCTGCTACCCAACTCACATCGCACCCGACCCCTATAGCCCCTCCCTCAGCTGGTGGGTCCATGGGAGGGTGGACCCATGTATCCCTTTCGGGCTGGGCCCGGCCAGGCTCCACGGGCAGAAGCCCAACTACCAGGAACTCGCCTTTGAGCCCGTCCTCCAGGCCTGGCTCCAGGACAGGAGCCCGGTGACCCGCGTCTGGGCAAGGGAAATTGTGTCCTTTCCTTTTGTAAATCCATAGTGTTTGTAAATCCATAGAGATACAGAAGTGATCAACCCTTTATTAAATGTAATTAATTATTCCCTTAGCACTGGTTATGTACCTAAATCCTTTGAACTAGCAATTATCAAACCAGATCTTAGAAAAAAGCTGTAGCACAGTAGTTATTTTCCTATCTTTGTAAGAATAACATTCATGAAATATATCAGTCAGGATTTAGACCTCATTATAGTACTGAGACAGCAGTTGTTAAGGTGGTAAATGACCTACTGGTGGCCTCCAACCACGGCTGTCTCCCTACTTGTTACTTGACCTTAGTGCAACCTTTGACACTATTGATCATATGATTCTCCGTTACAGATTAGAAACTGTTGCGGTCACGGGAACGGCCCTCTCTTGGTTTAAATCTTATTTAACTGACCATTATCAATTTGTAGATGTAAATGGGAATCTCTCTAATGTTAAGTTTAGTGTTCCACAAGGTTTTGTCCTAAGCCCCTCGCTCTTTTCTGTATATATGCTTCCTTTGTGCAATATTATTTATGATCATTGTATTAGCTTTCATTGTTATGCTAATGAAACACAGTTATATATTTCATTTGAAGCTCATGCCGATAATATTACTCGGGTAGCCTTCATCCTTCATTCATATCAGGAATATTACTAAAATAAGAAATATGATGTCACTGCATGATGCGGAAAAAACTTGTTTGTGCTTTGGTTACGTCGAGATTAGATTATTGTAATGCTTTACTGTCTGGATGTTCTAATAGGTGCATAAACAAGCTACAGTTAGTCCACAATGCAGCAGTAAGAGCCCTTACTAGAACCAGAAGACACCTGGTACATCACCCCTATCTCATCTACACGGCACTGCCTCTCAACTAAATTTCAAATATCATATAAAATGCTACCTTTAACCTATAAAGAACTTATTGGTCTCGTGCCACATTACTTTTGTTAACTTCTTGGCTTCATGGTCCAACATGCCACCTTAGTTCACAATGTGCAGGATGCTTAGTAATAAGTTGAATAATGAAGACTACTGTAGGGGCAGAGCTTTCTCTTTCAAAGCCACATAGTTATAAAATAACCTTCTACTGAATGTTTAGGACTCAGAATCTGTTTTTAAGCCTGGATTGAAAACTTCTTTGTTTATTCAAGCATTTTGTTAATAGCCTTTAATTATGTAAAGGAACAGATCTAGGACAGGTGCCGAGGAGAGGTGACTATAGAGTTTTTGATCAGGTTGTTCAACAAGATCCTTGAGAGTGGGAGGATGCCTGAGGAATAGAGAAGTGTGCTGATACCAACTTTTAAGAACAAGGGAGACATGCAGAGTTGTGGCAACTAAAGAGGAATTAAATTGATGAATTGAATTAAAATGAAGTTATGGGAAAGAGTAGTGGAAGCTAGGCTAAGGGCAGAAGTGAAGATTTGTGAGGAGCAGCAGAGCTCTAGTGGTGGGTACATGCTGGTACACGGCGTGTACCCACTTGCTTTAGTGGCTGAGTTGCGTGTACTCACTTATTTCAGTGCTGTAGTGGTGGGTACACGCCGTGCACACACTTATTTTAGTGGCTGAGTTGAGTGTATTGACTTAATTTGGTCTACTTTATAGTTGATCAATGTAAATTTCTGCGAATGTGTAAATAAAAAGTGGAGACGAAGCGATAAACGGTTTCAAAGCCCCTCACAGACTCGGAAATGAAGAGATGAAGCACTAATGATTTCAGCGCGCGCGCACACCCCCCAATGGTTTTAGCGCACATGCACCCCCCCCTCCGCGCTCCACCCACATCGTGTATTCACTTATTTTTTTACCACTACAGCCCTGAGCAGCAGTATGGTTTCATACCAAGAAAGAGTACGACAGATGCAGTATTTGCTCTGAGATTGCTGATTGAGAAATACAGAGAATGTCAGAGGGAGCTGCATTCTGTCTTTGTCGATCTGGAGAAAGCATATGACAGGGTACCAAGAAAGGAACTGTGGCATTGTATGAGGAAGGTCTGGAGTGGCAGAGAAATATGTTACAGTGGTACAGGACATGTATGGAAGATGTAAGATAGTGGTGAGGTATACTGTAGGCATGAGAGAGGAGTTCAAGGTGGAGGTGGAACTGCACCAAGGGTCGGCTCTGAACCCTTTCTTGTTCACTATGGTGATGGACAGGCTGTCAGATGAGATTATATAACAGGATGTCAGATGAGAGGAATCTCCATGGGCTATGATGTTTGTAGATGACATCGTGATCTGTAGTGAGAGTAAGGAGCAGGTGGAGGGAAACCTCGAGAGGTGGAGGTATGCCCTGGAAAGGAGAGGAA
>JAQNCB010186380.1:0-10171 GCA_030068295.1 Euristhmus nudiceps | reverse complement strand
GGATAAGACAGCAAACAGGAGTGAAGGATATCATCAGGGTCATCAAAGACAGCAAGCACAGGTGGGCTGCCACGTCGATCCATTCACCAAATCAGGTGGTGGGGGAGGAGGCGCGCCACTTCCGTGGCGCGGAGAGCCACGACAGCGGGAGGGCGAGCTAGACCCTCTACTGCTCTTCCAGACCTCCTGGCCGAACCCCGAGAGTACTCACTAAGTCACAGTGAGGGCATGGGCTCCTGCGTGAACCAAGAAGGCCTGGACTGCTACGTGGGCCTCTGGGGCCCGGAACCTGACGTTGAACCTGGCGTAGTCCAGGGAGACGAGGAGCCAGATGAGGAGCCAGACGAGGAGCCCAAAGCAGGCAGGCACTGATGTTTGGGGGCAGGCTTGCCCTGGCGATCCGATGTGAGGCCGCGCTGGTGTTTCCAGGTAGACTCGAGCATTGTGCTTGGATGTAGGGCCAGACTAGGATGTGAACTCCAACTCAGCCTCGGACACGAGCTTGGCATCGGACATGAGCTCGGGCACAGACGGGAGCTCGGCCTTGGACATGAGCTCGGGCACAGACGGGAGCTCGGCCTCGGACACGAGCTCAGGCACAGACGGGGGTGCTGGCTTGCCCTCAGGCACTGACAGGAGTGCTAGCTTGACCTTGGGCACAGACGGGGCGCTGGCAGGGCCTCAAGCACAGACAGTGGTGCTGACAGGGCCTCAGGAACAGACGGGGGTGCTGGCAGGGCCTCGGGGCCAGACGTGGACGCGGGCATTGGCCCGGAGACAGACGTGAGGGCAGGCACTGACCCGGAGACAGACGTGAGCGTGGGTACTGGCCCAGAGACAGGCGGGAGGTTAAACACTCGTGGGGGCACATACATGGAATGTGAAGTGAAGTGAACGATGGCGTAGATTAGCGTGTTAGTGTAGCTGGGTGGGTTAAGAGCCAAGAGCAGACGATGGGTGAAAAAACAAAAACAATCTTTATTTCAGGTAATTCCAGTGCACAGACTGAAGTGCCGATAAATTGACTCTCTGTACTCTTTCCCAGGTAGGATGAACATAAGAAAACAAACACCGACAGTCATCAGGCACCGGAAATCCAGAATAAAGTCCTTTTCTTTTAGAGGGCAGCAGGCACAGACACACAGACCAAACAGAACAAAAGACATCAAATAACAACAAAGGATCCGACGCCGACGAATGCACTAGCGCTGCTATATATGGCCACTACAAACGCAGCACAGCTGATAAACAGTGCTCAAATCTGAATCAGCTGGTGGGGGGAGGAGGCGCGCCACTTCCGCGGCACAGAGAGCCATGACAGCGCCCCTAGCAGCAGGATCGTGCCGCGCCATGACAATGGTTGGGAACTGGCTAATGACTAAAATTATGGGGGGTGTTGGTCAAAAATGTAAATATATCTACTTAAAGATCGAATATGTCTCTGATTATGGGCAGCATGGTGATGTAATGGTTAGAACATCCGCCTCACACTCAGTCCAGGGTTCGATTCCCAGGCTTGGCTGAGGCGTTTGTGTTTGGAGTTTGCACGTTCTTCCCTTGTTTTCCTGTTTTCCTCTGGATTCTCTGGTTTCCTCTGACAGTCAAAAAACATGCACATTCAGCTAAGTGGTTGTTTCAATCGCCCCTAGGTGTGAATGTGAATAGTTGGGTGTATTGTTCCTGTGATGGTTTCATAAGCTGCTCGGTGTACCCCGCCTTCATTCAGAGGTGGCCTCCCCATGTCCTAGTAGGATAAAGCAGTTTGGAAAATAAATGAATCTTAGTTCATGCTTTTCTGTTATAATTTTACAGTGCAAGTGCAAAAGAGTAAGCGTTCTGGCAAATAGATGGATGGACGTGCATACACACATACTGGTTATCTATGGGCAAGTGTTAACGGTAAAATGATGGGTGTATGCTAGAAATATCAAAGTTTATTACTCTGCTATATAAGACATTTCTATAATAGTGTCATGTAAAACTGTACAGTAGAGAATGTGCTATAGCTCATGTTAAGTGCTGACCTGCTTTTATTATTAATCAAACAGCTTTTGCACACTTTGGTGACACCAAGCTAATGCTAGCAACAGATAACAAAAGTTTCACCCAAAGTCTTTGGAGAAGACTGACTATATTAGGAAATTGTATACAGTATAAACTATTCAATATTATGATTAGAATATTAATAGCTGGGGTTTAAAGGCAGAATGACACCAAATCAAAATAAAAATGATTCTCGTTGTCTAGAATAGGTGTGTCTTATCAAAATTGGTTAATTTTTATAGATAACACGTTCAGGTATCATTCTTTAAGAATCGGAAAATAGCTTGTTAGCTATATTAGCCCTTAACTCCAGTGTAACATACAGGAGCAAATATTAGACACCGAGCGTAGGATTCGGCGTGCTAATTATCTGCACCAAGGACAGTTTTTACCCAAACAGTCATCAGGATAATATTCAGCTTTTCATAAAAAAAAAATCATTATTAAATCTTATAAATGATCCGGATCAAATTTTAGACACAGGGAATTTTTTTAATGATTCTTTAAAATTGTGAGACAGGATGATGGTTTTTTTGTAGTTATTTAATTTTTTGGAAGTGTCATATTACAACAGGCCAGGAGGGGGTGCTGCGTACTTTGTTGCGTACTTGTTTCACAAGTTATGTGAAGATTTTCAGGAAATTTCTACCGGAGGTGTGGCTTTGGACAAGGAAGACTCGGAGATGATTTGGTTCAAATTCTAGATCAAGGAATTTTTTAACATTGTGAGATAGGAAAATTTCTTACAATTTGATTTGTTAGAGGGATCGCTGGGTTTAATTGAGGTTTACATTCTCCAAGTGCTGTTATTTTGGAGACTGTTTTAATGAGAGCTCATTTTTATTATTCAGTTGTGTTGCGTGTATGAACCTTCATGTGTGGTTCAGAACTACAGAAATACATTTGTGAAAGTTTAATTGGATAGCTATTGTTTTCTCTCTCTCTCTCTCTCTCGTGGAAGACTGTGTGCACTATGCTATGCTATGCTAATTGTGCTGTGTTCTAAAAGTGTCTTGATCAATCCAATTTAATTTAGGTCCTCCAGAAAGTATTAAATAACGGACTTAATGTTTGTTTGAAAAAGAACACGACATTTAAGAAGAACACAAGGAGCTGTTATTGGGATCTAATTAGTGACTGATTAAAATTCTTCCAAGTTCAGACGGGGGGGTGTATCCTCCATCCTTTTCTTTTCCAGCCTTTAACGTTTGATGGTACAGTATGGTACGTTATTCTCTTCTGAAGGAGATCCCATTTTGGCAGCTGAAGCTTTTAAACCCGAATTATTTCCCTCACTTGCACCCTTGAGGCTTTAGCTAAATCAATAAATGCTGATAAATACAATGAAAAGCTTCTTACCCGCTGCTCCCAGAGCGTTGGTGATAACTGGCCTGGGCTGACTTTCCCTTATTTCCAATTCAGCTTCTTTAATTTACTGCGAATCTATTTGCAAAAAATTTACACGTATTTACAGAAGATGTGGAAAGTATTTCATAACCGAAGTATTGAATTATCATTTCATTTAACACTTATTATCTTTCAATGCCATGCTTATCAGGGAACATGGAACATCCTGGAATCAATGAAACAATTCATTTCAACTTCAGTAACCATCTCTTGGGAACACTAGATGTACGGTGGAAATACATCGTGGATGAGGTGCCAGTCAGTCAAAACAGAGCCATTTCCCTGATACATAGACACCTAGAGGCAATTTAGAGTCATCATCAACCGACTGGTTGTTTTGGTAGGGGAACTGGAGAGCCCGAAGGAAATCTACACGGACACTGGAAGAAGATGAGAAATGTTTAAAATGAGAACCAAGCTCAGGATTAAAACATTTCTGGCTGCTATGTACTGCTATCTCCCAGCCATAGGACGTACATGATTCCTAATCTTTCAATATAGTGAAGCTTCAGTTTCTATGAGTGTTTAGTTTTAAAGATGTCATGTGATTGCCTTGTCACCCAGTCCCTTAAATCATCATTTTGCCAAACTGCCTTATCGTACTACGGTCGCAGGGAGGCTGATAATTATTTCCACCAACTCTGGGGACGGTGGGGCACACCGTCGCAGTAAAGAGGGCTCGGAGTCGGACGGCAAAGCTCTTAATTTACCAGTCGATTTACGTTCCTACTCTCACATCTCATCACAAGCTTTGGGTATTGACCAAAAGAGGGTGGCAGGGTTCTCCCTCAGAGATAGAGTGAGAAGCTTGGCCTCCTGGTAGAAGCTCGGACTAGAATCAGAGTGGCCAGTTGGGCATTTCAGTTGAATATTTCAGGCATGTCCAATCAGGAAGTGGCCCCAGGGTTAACCCAGAACACACTGGCGGGGCTATGTGTCTCAGTTGTCTGGGAATGCTTCAGTGTCCCCTCGGAGGAGGAAGTGGCTGGGGAGAGGGACATCTGGACTTCACTGCTTAGACTGCTGCCCCCGCGACCCGACCCCTAACCAAATGGAAGAAGATGAAGATGAAGTTACAACTGAGAAATCGAGAATTAAGGGCCTTGCTCATAGGCTCAACAGGGACAGCTTGATGGTACTAGGAGTTGCAAACTCCCAAGAGTTTGCAACTTCAAGCTTGTGGTGATGCTCTTAGCCATCCAAGGTCAAGAGCTCATGATAACCAAGCCAATTAAGGAGGGATATGGCATATTTATCTCTTCCCTGTCACTCATACAAAACACTAGCCAATCATAGGCACCCATGAGCTCATGCCAATAAAGGTAAATAAACCTCCGAGTGCGTAACGTCATCCCTGAAAAAAACATGAAGCTGCCATCCCTTGCGCCAAAGGAATCTTGCCTTGCCCTCCCTAGTTGGTAGGTGTTGTGCCATAGAGACGCAGTCCTTAAACACTGGGAACTGGCTACAGTTATAATGAAATAATGAATTTTGTGAAATTTCTAGCAGAGGGTGGCACAGTGACGGTGTTTCCGTGTGGAGCTTGCGTACCCTCCCTGTGCTTTCGTGGGTTTCCTCCAGGTGCTCCGGGTGCGTCTCACAATCCTCAATGCACAATGGGCGAACGGGATGTTTCACATTGCACCTAGGCACGAGTGTGAGTATAAACGTTTGCATGTGGGGTGGCCCTGTGACAAACTGGTGTGGTGTTCAGGATGTACCCTGCCTTCACCCAGAGTCAGCTGAGACAGGCTTCAGGCTCCCCGATACCCTAATCGGATAAAGAAATTCGGAAACTGAATTAATAAATGTTACTTCCTGTTGTTATAGTTGTTACTGTGCAAGCGTAAAGACTAAGTGGTACAGCAAACGGATCGATGATCTTGTGCACATAGTGCGGCAAACGGACACGGCACATGCAAGTGAAACTCCTAACGGGCGAGCTCACCTGATATCCAGTGGTCCATATTGGCGAGGAGTAATTGATGGACTTGGTGGTGTGGAGGGAAGTGGTGGCCCGGGGGCAAGGTTCTGGATTACCGATCCCAAAGGGTGGGGGTTCAAGCCCCACTGTCAAAGCTTGTCACTGCCGTGCCCCCAGTGCAGCTGACTGGGGCTATCAAAGGCCGGCCATGTCTTTCATTAGGAAAAGCTAACAATTAGCTCTGCTGGACCAAAACGATGTGTAGTGCATTCTGGATTTATGAGGAGGGGAGAAAATAAGAAGGGCTAGAGAATCAATTTCATTCACGTCAATTCACCTCTAATGGAAAGAGACCCAAATGAATCGCGTCGGCTTCACAAACAGCCAGGAGTCACGTACACGAGAGTAAACAACTCACAGATTCCAAAGTGATGCAGGGTGAGGAAGACGGAGTAGATCGATGAATGGAGAGATAGATATACTTAGGAAGGATGGCTTGCCTGGGATCTCATGGGAGCGTGAGCCATTTAGCTCCTATTTACCTCCTCTATTCCTCTCCAACAAAGGAAGACTTCAGGGAGTAACTGGCAGCAGATGAGCCGGAAACGAAATAAGAATATCTAGTGCTTAGTATTCCGTATGTCCACCTCAAAGCAAGAAGGTCTTGGGTTCGAATGTGTTCCTGCATGCTCTCCCCAGGCTTGCGTGGGTTTCTGATGGGTATTCCGGTTTCCTCCCGCATGGGCTTTGCCCCAATTTGCCCCTAGGTTGTGAAATAAATGGTTGTGAGTGTGGTGCCATGAGATCTGTGAGATGATCAGGGTGTATCCCCCACCCTCTTCACCCAAAGTTGGCTGAGATAGGCTCAGGCCTCCGTGAGACCCCTGTGAGAAAATGAATGAATATTCAGCAGAAGGTTTCCATGAAGTGATGACATTAAAATTGATTTTGGTTCCTTGAGCTTGTTTTTTTTTCTCTCCTTTTTGAATTATGATGCGTATCGTTCTTTTCTCGGCTGGAAGTTGATTCCAGCTGTGCAGCGACTCTCTGTGATGTCACAGTGTTCGTTCGAAGCGTTTATCTTTGTGGAAGTCGTAGGTCGTGACTCTTCACGTCGTTCCCGTCAGGAGCGAGTGGTGTGTGTGTGTGTGTGTGTGTGTGTGTGTGTGTGTGTGTGTGTGTGGTGCCGTCTGTGTTCGGTTTCAAAAAATAAACTTCACTCGTTGTTTTCTCCCCGAGCACTCTCCATCATCTCTCTCTCCGTTTTTCCTCTTTTCCTCTTCTTTCTCTTTTCCTAACTTTCAGCAACTACTTCTCCACCTCCTCTTTTCAATCTACCTCTCCATTCTTTCTTCAGCTTTTCTCCTTCTACATTATTCCTCTTTTTTCTCTCCCCCCACTTTTCCCCTCCTTTATTCTTCTCCATGTCTTATCATCTCCTCTTTTCTACTTTTCTATTTCTCTTTTTGTCCTCTTTTCTTTTCTTACTCTATTAATTCTCTCTCATTCTCTTCTCTAACCAGTTTTTCAAACTCGTCTCATTTCCAAAACCAACATTTTATTATTCTTTCCCAGCTGCATTCTCTTCTTTTGCATCATTCTCTCCTCCTCTTTTCCTCTTGTGTCTCATTCTCTTCTCCTTTCTCTCCTTATGCATCATTCCCTTTTCCCCCCTTTTCTTCTTTTGCATCATTCTCTCCTCCTCTTCCTCTCTGTGCATCATTCTCTCCTCTTCCTCTCTTTGTGCATCATTCTCTCCTCCTCTTCCTCTCTTTGTGCATCATTCTCTTCTCCTTTCTTCTTGTGCATCATTTTCTTCTCTTTCCTTTTTTGTGAATCATTCTCTGCTCCTCCTTTCCTTTAAGTTGAAGTGTTTGGGTTCATTGTCATGTTGTAGGAGGAAAGTAAGCCTGTTGGGCTTTTCCACCCGAGCCCAGTGGCTCATCAGTGCCGGTGCTTATCCCCGCTTTCTGTCCAATCAATAGCCCTTCACAGGGTTTGGCATGATGTTGCAAAATGGAGTGAAATCCTTCCTTGTTAAAGATCCCTTTTATCCTGTATACCCTTATCCTTTATGCTTTATAAATATTGTTCTTTGTGACTCAAATACCTCAAACTTATTTACCTATCAATATCACTTCCCCCCTTAATCCTCCTCAGTCCAATGTCTGTGTTCTGTTTCCCATCTTAATCGTTTATTGATCAGTCTTAGTTTTTTCTCTGAAGCTCCGGAGGACTGTTATCCATCAACCAGCTCTTCGGTGTTGAAGTTGATTCTGAGTGTACTATACCATGTGGGTATTATTTAATGAAACTGTCCTTCAGGATTCTGTTTCTCAAACTAGAGACTCTGGGGTTCTTGTCCTGGTGCTGTTGTACACCGGGCCTCGGGCTTCTCGTTCTGTCCTGGTTAGAGCCAGTTTGTGCTGGTCTGTGTAGGGAGTAGTACACATCGCTGTGTCATGAATCTGCCCGGTCATGACGACTCCCCGCCGCCAGAGGGCGCAGCTGAGACTTCACTGAGTCATTCATCATGCCTCATGATTCAGCTGCGCCTAATTATGTGTTTGTTTATCTGTGTATTTAAGGAAGCTAGTCACTCAGCTCTGTGCTGGGACATTGTGTGTGAACTGATGCCTGGGTCTAGGCTCCATGCTTTCTGTCAAAGCTAAGTTGCTCAAGTGCCTTGCTGTTCCTTGTTTTTTCTTCTTTGTTAGGTTGGTTTTTTTTTTTAATGTGGTTTTGTTTTCTTTTCTTTTCTTTTTGAGAGTTCCTGTTACCTTTTTTTCCCCCTTGTTTCCCAAGATTCAAGCTGAAGCCTATTTTTGCGTTTTTGCCCTTTTTGTTCGGACTGTTCAATAAACATTCTAAGCTTCCTGAACACTCTCTGCAGTTTTGTTGAACGGGGGTCCTGCATATGGGGCGTAAGAACCGGCACCGCGGTCACGGCGCGTCTCGCCGGCCGCCAGCCCTTGACACGCTGTAGGAGATCTTCAGCCTCTTGGTGGTTTCTCATATGGATTAGCTTTCATTTCTCTGGTGGTTCAAACAATAGTACCACCAACCTGTAACTGTTGGGCCCTTGGGCAAGGCCCTTAAGCCTGAACTGCTCAGTTGTATAAATGAGATGAAGGTGGAAGTCCCTCTGGACGAGGGTGTTTGCCAAATATCGAGTGATCTGTTTCTGTGGTGCAGTGGTAGCTGAGTGGTTTTGGCAGAGGGTTACTGACCTGAAGATCAGGGGTTCGTTTCCCAGTATTTGGACAGTAGTTGGGATTGCTGTGTCCTTGACCGAGCCCCTTAACCCTCAATTGCTCAGATGTAGAAAAGAAATGATGAATTGAGCATCTGCCAAATTCCATAAATGTAACTGTAAAGAAAGGTAAATTAGTGGTTAAGGCTCTGGGTTACTGATACAAAGGTTGGGTGTTCAAGCCCCAATACTACCACTGTTCGGCCCGTGAGCACGGCCCTTATCCCTCAGTTGCTCAAGTTGGTTAAAAATGGCAAATGTGTTTGTTTCTATCATCAGTAGAGCTTTATTTTCACCAGACAGCTACACACTTTCCTCAAAATCTGAATGTTTACTCTTGGAAGTTAACACTGTGTAAATTGAAGCACTGAAAGATTTCCCAGCATGCTCAAAGCCTAATAATAGACAGATTGAACTATCCTCATGTTGGTAATTAAAACATTCATCTCTCTTTAACTTCTTTATTGTTTTAAAAATAAGTCACAAGCATGAACAGAAATCTGTCTCCAAGACAACAACTGCTCAGGATAGGAGTGGAGTCCTGAGCTCTACCCTCCCTGCAGTCGCAGCCTGATTGTTCTGTAAGTTTGTGGCAAAAACCGCAGACGTGTTCCAAGTTTAAATAAGGAAAAAGATCTCCACATGCTGATAGATGTGTATACCGTTACACAAAGAACAAGAAATAATCACATTATTAAGCACAATAAAGCAAACAAGCGCATGCTCCTCACATTGTTTCTTGGCCTCCCTTGAAAGTTTCTTGTGTTCAACTCCTGCCAACCTTGTTGCTGACATCGTGTCCCTGAGGAGGAAGCACGGCAAACAGAACGTGTTGATATTCAGTTCAACAGCCTTCTGTTCGAAAGCCTCTGAGCTACTGGAACTCGAGTCAGTCGGGAAAGGTTTATGATGAAGCTCACGATCATGGCTTTATCCGTACAATCTTGTTTTTTAAAAACAGTTCAATGTTTTTAGGTTCCTTTGGGTTCTATAATAAAATCAGTTCACTAAATTTCCTCAAGGGTTCTTCAACTCTTAAAGGTTCTGCTAAAAGGAAGCATGTTGTTACAAACAAAACTAAAGGATGTTAACTGAAGCGTAAGGGTGGCATTGTGGTCCAGTGGTTAGAACGTATGCTTCACAGCAAAAAGATCCTGGGTTCGATTCCTGTGAAGATGGTATGCTTGCGTAGGTTTCCTCCAGGTACACCAGTTTCCTCCCACAATCCAAAGCCATGCACATGAAATGACTTGGATATTCTTAATCCCCCCAGTGCAGCTAACTGGGTTATTAAAGACCAGTCATGTCCCTCACACTCACATGTAAATGAACCATTGCTGTCATTTATCAAGCATAGGCCATTGGGCTGCCATCTGCATGTTTCTGATCTATGATTGCCTGGCAAGTTGTCCAGGGTGTATTAACTAACCATTAACTTTCCCAGAATTTCCGCTAAGTAGGGATCGACCGAGACCCGACGCGAACGCCAAATTCCCGCGAAGTAGGATCGACCCCCCTGACTGACGTATACGTACATGTATATG
>JAQNCB010186342.1:0-10174 GCA_030068295.1 Euristhmus nudiceps | reverse complement strand
CGGAGTTGGCTGAGATGGGCACCAGCCTTCCCCCGCGACCCTAACTAGGAATAAGCGGTTTGGAAAATGAATGAATGGATGAATGAATGAAAAACTAAATGCAATGATGTGAAAGTGCCAAATTTCAATATTTTTTTCAGAATGGAACATAGATGACAGGTCAAAAGTTTAAACTCAGAAAATGTATCATTTTAAGGGGAAAAATATCTTGATTTTAAATTCCATGGTGTCAACAAATCTCAAAGTTGGAAAAGGTAGCAATAAGAGGCTGGAAAAGTAAATTGCACTTATAACGAACAGCTGGAAGACCTGTCACCACTAATGAGCTCCATTGGCAACATGATTGAGTATAAAATGAGATTCTCAGAGTGGCAGAGTCTCTCAGAAGTGAAGATGGGTAGAGGATCACCAATTCCGCCAATGTTGCACAGAAAGATAGTGGAGCAATATCAGAAAGGTGTTTCCTAGTGAAAAATTGCAAAGAGTTTGAGGTTATCGTCATCTACAGTGCATAACATCATCCAAAGATTCAAAGAATCTGGAACGATCTCTGTGCGTAAGAGTCAAGACTGAAAAACCATGCTGGAGACCCGTGATCTTCAGGCCCTTAAATTGCAATGCACCACAAACAGGAATGCTACTGTAAGGGGAATCACAGAATGGGCTCAGCAATACTTCCAGAAATCATTGTCGGTGAACACAGTCCACCATGCCATCCGCCGTTGCCAGCTGAAACTCTAGAGTATAAAGAAGAAGCCATTTCTAAACAGGACACAGAAGTGCAGGCGTTTTATCTGGACCAGGGGTCATTTAAAATGGAGTTTGGAAAAGTGGAAGGCTGTTCTGTGGCGAATCATGATTTAAAGTTCTTTATGGAAAACTGGGACGCCATGTCATCCGGACTAAAGAGGACAAGGACAACCCAAGTTGTTATCAGTGCTCAGTTCAGAAGCCTGCATCTGTGATGGGATGGGGATGCATGAGTGTGTGTGGCATAGACAGCTTGCACACCTGGAAAGGCACCGTCAATGCAGAAAGGTATATTCAGGTTCTAGAACAACATATATTCCCATCCAGACGTCGTCTCTGAAATGCCAGATAACATGACAACATGATAATGCCACACCAAATGCAGCATTGATTACAACATCATGGCTGCATAGGAAAAGGATCCGGGTATTGAAATGGCCAGCCTGGAGTCCAGATATTTCACCTATAGAGAACATTTGGCGCTCATAAAGATGAAGGTGCAAAAAAGAATCCCCAAGACAGTTGAACAGTTAGAGGCCTGTATTAGACAAGAATGCGACAGAATTCCTATTTCTAAACTTGAGAAACTTGTCTCCTCGGTCCCCAAATGTTTGCAGACTGTTGTACGAAGAAGAGGGGACGCCTCACAGTGGTTAAAATGGCCTTGTCCCAACTTTTTTGAGATTTGTTGACACCATGGAATTTGAAATCAACATATTTTTCTCTTAAAGTTATACATATTCTCAGTTTAAACTTTTGACTTTTGTCATCAATGTTGTATTCTGAATAAAATATTGAAATTTGTCACTTCCACATCATCGCATTCATTTTTTATTCACAATTTGTATCGTGTCCCAACTTTTTTGGAATCTGGTTTGTACTTGTTTATCTATATTTCCTTTCAGTCTGCTTCAGAGTGACTTTCCAGCAAAAACTTGGAGGCAGAGTTGCAGGCCAGAAGGGGAAAGGCTGGGAGGTATATAATGGAGAAAAAAATGAACAAAACATTGAAAGAGTGTGAGCAAATGAAGCTTAATGAATCCTTAACTTTTATGCAGCTTAAGGTAAGTTATATACAATTTATTAAAATTTTCTAATTGTTTTTTATTGAACATTAAATATATACAAATTGGTAGTTTGTGTTGTGATGCTGCACGGCCCCACCACTAGGGACGCTGTCACGTGACATGGCGGCCCTCGTTCCTCTTTGCGGCCTCGGAGCACGCTGAGTGGCATGCCCCGTATCCCACCTGTGTTGAGCTGGCTATAGAGCCATGGCTAAATAGCACGTCGCTGCTGGATCTTTGCGTTTTGTGCATCTGTCTGTTTATTGTGTCATGGAGACAAAGGACTGTTTTGTGCACTGGTATTCCTGATCCTGCTGACTGTCAGTTAAGTTTCATTTTTCTTTTCATGTTTACCCCGTCTGGTAGTGCCACGGAGAGTGTGAGCATGTGCAGGACATTGAGGCAACTGGCAGTGTCCATGGACTCGATAACCTCCACATGTATGGCTCTTATGCTCATGCATGTCAAAAGTATGGCACATCAATTATTCTGAGCCACTCCACCTCTTGTGTGTTGGGTGATCACATTCCAGGGACTGAAAATATCCAAGCTCACGTACATGGACGGTGGTGATGGGCTCAGAGTTTCCGGATGGAGGTTGGTCATCTTTTGGTTCTCGAGTTTTCCCCTCAGCTTGGGGCATGTGCCATAGTAATGCAGAACTGAGCTTATCTGTATCTTGCCAGCAACAATCCACAGGACAGCAGCTCCAACAGTTCCCACCATGAACTGCTCCCCTTGGCGTTTCACCTTTGTGTGGTAATGACACCCCAGTAATCTTGTAATATAACTTTGTTTTGGGAGAATGGCACCTCAGAATTGACTGATGCATGTCTAAGGCATCCTCCTGTCCGCAAGAGACCATCACAAATGAACGGATCCAGTTCCAGGATTGCACCTGACCTTTGGATGACTCGGTTCTCTTGTAGAGCAGCATACTCTACAGGATAAGCATCCCCCTGGACAGCCATGAGTATGACCACCTTTGCTGCTTCCAACTCTTCTGGGGTGTGAGGTTTTTCACCCTGATGCCAATCTCTGCATGTACCTGATGAGTCGCTCCTGTATGAACAAGTCTGATGAATCAATAATGAAGCTGCTCTCAGCAAAGACTCCCAGATGGAGAAGCGCTTGAATTGTTCTTTGGTAAGTTTACCGTCACTCAAACAAGTAGCAAGAGCATTCACCTGAAGTCTCACATCTACATCTGTTTTAGGATCCAATAGGTGTCATGTGATTCAGACTGGTGTAGTTTGTGAAGAAACGCTGGTCCTGTAAAACACATGGTGTAGGTGAGCCTAGATGCTGGTACAGACCTGGTGGTGAGATCAGCTGGATTTTGTTCATCTCTCTGCAACTCTGTCTGCATTATCTCAAGGAAGGCTTCATCCTCAAAAGACAGGTTTGTTATTGTTCAGCGTTCTTACAAATACATCTTTTACAAATTTGCTTTTCTCAGGAAAATCAGCAGCAGGATAGTTGGACAGATGTGTGGGGGCACAGTGCCTGTGCTCCCCACCATAGCCTACACTCTCTTTCACACAGATGTGATTCTGACAGGGCATCAGGACAGATGGATGTCCATTTTGTAGGACACTGGTCTTGAAAACAGATACAGTGGGCATGTGGACACCGTCAATGCAAATCTCCCCGAATATCACCCACCCCAAGTCCAAACTCTGGACAAAAGGGGTGTTGTGGGGCCCGTTTATCTGTTGTCTCACCTTGTGGACACATGTGAGATCTCTCCTCAGTAAGATTAAGATTTGGGATTGAGGGTCGATCTCTGGAAGGTAAGGCACCACAAATTCCAAGTGAGCGTGGGAGCAAGCAACCTCCGGTGAAGGGATTTCTGATCTTTTGCTCATGATCTCATTACATTCGATGAGTGAGGGTAAGTCCAAACACACTTTGCCAGTCATTGTTTCAATATGACACCCAACTGACTTCATTCTAGTCATTTCAGTGGTTCCAGCACAGACCTTCATCAGGTAAGGTGTAAGGCTACCATAGACCTCGAAGAGCTTGAAAAATTCAGATCTTGCCAGTGAGTGATTGCTCTAATCGTCAATGGTGGCATACATTTTCACTCAGCACTCTCGTTCACCCTGTGGAAAAACTCATACCAAACTTATCTTTGCACACGATTTTGCTGGGAGACCTTCTCCACAGATCTCAGTGCACTTGGCGGTTACCCCAAGAGAGATGGGCTGTTTTGCTGTCCTTTGACTGTCTCTGTTGCAGGAGACACTGCATGTGAGATGTTAGTATCTAGGTGCATGGCTGTGCAGTGTTGGTTATCTTCACACATTACATTTCAGCTCCACTGGAGATCCTCTGACCACATGAATAGCAAAGCAGTACCTGAAACAATGTCTGTATTCTTTGAATAGTTTCCTACATTCAAGTGGCTTCATTTTAAAGGCTCTTCATTTTTCCAGGGGATGAGATTTATTATGGACTGGACCCGAGTGCTCAGTACGTTGAGGGCAATTTACCAGTCGATCGCAAAGGTAGTATTGGTAGATCGCATGACATTAAAAAAAAACAGACGTTTTATCTATCCCACTTGATAGCCATACAGGGCCGCCAGGTAGATGACAACTGAAATTGTCATCTGACAAGGTCGGAAAAAACTTTTCCGATGTTTGGATCCTGCCCAGGGATCGAGCTGGAATAATGATAATACAGGGATCCCTCACTTTTCGCGGTTAATGGGGGGTAGACACCCCCCGCAAAGACCGAATTTCCGCAAAGTTACGTACATACTGAATACTGTACAAGTAAAATCACCTCAGAGTTCTGTAAAAGCACAGTAGCACTGAACATTTATCACCCAAATAATAAATGTATAATGTACCTGTACAGTAAATACATGTAATACATATTGTAATACATAATACAATAATTCATTTAACATAGTGCTAGCGTGGCTAGCGCTAGCGATTACCTTTACTGGAGCCAAGAACAAACTGCACAGCAAACTTTTGTAAGTTTTCTTTTGATTTCTAATATCACTGAAGGTTTGTTTTTAACTTCAAATTCTTCCCTGGGAAATCCTTACAGATCAACATACAGCCAGGCTTGTAAACACTGGGTGCTCATGACACCTACTGTCCAAAATCCGAACTATCCTTAGGAAAAAAAATAAATTGGGTAGTCCATACGAAATGAAATCCGGTCCATCAGGGTCCGGACGAGCAAGGTTCAACTGTATATAAAATATGTGTATACAAGTGTGAAGTGTTTATATATATATATATATATATATATATATATATATATATATATAAACACTTCACACTTGTATACACATATTTTATATACAGTTGAACCTTGCTCGTCCGGACCCTGATGGACCGGATTTCATTTCGTATGGACTACCCAATTTATTTTTTTTCCTAAGGATAGTTCGGATTTTGGACAGTAGGTGTCATGAGCACCCAGTGTTTACAAGCCTGGCTGTATGTTGATCTGTAAGGATTTCCCAGGGAAGAATTTGAAGTTAAAAACAAACCTTCAGTGATATTAGAAATCAAAAGAAAACTTACAAAAGTTTGCTGTGCAGTTTGTTCTTGGCTCCAGTAAAGGTAATCGCTAGCGCTAGCCACGCTAGCACTATGTTAAATGAATTATTGTATTATGTATTACAATATGTATTACATGTATTTACTGTACAGGTACATTATACATTTATTATTTGGGTGATAAATGTTCAGTGCTACTGTGCTTTTACAGAACTCTGAGGTGATTTTACTTGTACAGTATTCAGTATGTACGTAACTTTGCGGAAATTCGGTCTTTGCGGGGGGTGTCTACCCCCCATTAACCGCGAAAAGTGAGGGATCCCTGTATTATCATTATTCCAGCTCGATCCCTGGGCAGGATCCAAACATCGGAAAAGTTTTTTCCGACCTTGTCAGATGACAATTTCAGTTGTCATCTACCTGGCGGCCCTGTATGGCTATCAAGTGGGATAGATAAAACGTCTGTTTTTTTTTAATGTCATGCGATCTACCAATACTACCTTTGCGATCGACTGGTAAATTGCCCTCAACGTACTGAGCACTCGGGTCCAGTCCATAATAAATCTCATCCCCTGGAAAAATGAAGAGCCTTTAAAATGAAGCCACTTGAATGTAGGAAACTATTCAAAGAATACAGACATTGTTTCAGGTACTGCTTTGCTATTCATGTGGTCAGAGGATCTCCAGTGGAGCTGAAATGTAATGTGTGAAGATAACCAACACTGCACAGCCATGCACCTAGATACTAACATCTCACATGCAGTGTCTCCTGCAACAGAGACAGTCAAAGGACAGCAAAACAGCCCATCTCTCTTGGGGTAACCGCCAAGTGCACTGAGATCTGTGGAGAAGGTCTCCCAGCAAAATCGTGTGCAAAGATAAGTTTGGTATGAGTTTTTCCACAGGGTGAACGAGAGTGCTGAGTGAAAATGTATGCCACCATTGACGATTAGAGCAATCACTCACTGGCAAGATCTGAATTTTTCAAGCTCTTCGAGGTCTATGGTAGCCTTACACCTTACCTGATGAAGGTCTGTGCTGGAACCACTGAAATGACTAGAATGAAGTCAGTTGGGTGTCATATTGAAACAATGACTGGCAAAGTGTGTTTGGACTTACCCTCACTCATCGAATGTAATGAGATCATGAGCAAAAGATCAGAAATCCCTTCACCGGAGGTTGCTTGCTCCCACGCTCACTTGGAATTTGTGGTGCCTTACCTTCCAGAGATCGACCCTCAATCCCAAATCTTAATCTTACTGAGGAGAGATCTCACATGTGTCCACAAGGTGAGACAACAGATAAACGGGCCCCACAACACCCCTTTTGTCCAGAGTTTGGACTTGGGGTGGGTGATATTCGGGGAGATTTGCATTGACGGTGTCCACATGCCCACTGTATCTGTTTTCAAGACCAGTGTCCTACAAAATGGACATCCATCTGTCCTGATGCCCTGTCAGAATCACATCTGTGTGAAAGAGAGTGTAGGCTATGGTGGGGAGCACAGGCACTGTGCCCCCACACATCTGTCCAACTATCCTGCTGCTGATTTTCCTGAGAAAAGCAAATTTGTAAAAGATGTATTTGTAAGAACGCTGAACAATAACAAACCTGTCTTTTGAGGATGAAGCCTTCCTTGAGATAATGCAGACAGAGTTGCAGAGAGATGAACAAAATCCAGCTGATCTCACCACCAGGTCTGTACCAGCATCTAGGCTCACCTACACCATGTGTTTTACAGGACCAGCGTTTCTTCACAAACTACACCAGTCTGAATCACATGACACCTATTGGATCCTAAAACAGATGTAGATGTGAGACTTCAGGTGAATGCTCTTGCTACTTGTTTGAGTGACGGTAAACTTACCAAAGAACAATTCAAGCGCTTCTCCATCTGGGAGTCTTTGCTGAGAGCAGCTTCATTATTGATTCATCAGACTTGTTCATACAGGAGCGACTCATCAGGTACATGCAGAGATTGGCATCAGGGTGAAAAACCTCACACCCCAGAAGAGTTGGAAGCAGCAAAGGTGGTCATACTCATGGCTGTCCAGGGGGATGCTTATCCTGTAGAGTATGCTGCTCTACAAGAGAACCGAGTCATCCAAAGGTCAGGTGCAATCCTGGAACTGGATCCGTTCATTTGTGATGGTCTCTTGCGGACAGGAGGATGCCTTAGACATGCATCAGTCAATTCTGAGGTGCCATTCTCCCAAAACAAAGTTATATTACAAGATTACTGGGGTGTCATTACCACACAAAGGTGAAACGCCAAGGGGAGCAGTTCATGGTGGGAACTGTTGGAGCTGCTGTCCTGTGGATTGTTGCTGGCAAGATACAGATAAGCTCAGTTCTGCATTACTATGGCACATGCCCCAAGCTGAGGGGAAAACTCGAGAACCAAAAGATGACCAACCTCCATCCGGAAACTCTGAGCCCATCACCACCGTCCATGTACGTGAGCTTGGATATTTTCAGTCCCTGGAATGTGATCACCCAACACACAAGAGGTGGAGTGGCTCAGAATAATTGATGTGCCATACTTTTGACATGCATGAGCATAAGAGCCATACATGTGGAGGTTATCGAGTCCATGGACACTGCCAGTTGCCTCAATGTCCTGCACATGCTCACACTCTCCGTGGCACTACCAGACGGGGTAAACATGAAAAGAAAAATGAAACTTAACTGACAGTCAGCAGGATCAGGAATACCAGTGCACAAAACAGTCCTTTGTCTCCATGACACAATAAACAGACAGATGCACAAAACGCAAAGATCCAGCAGCGACGTGCTATTTAGCCATGGCTCTATAGCCAGCTCAACACAGGTGGGATACGGGGCATGCCACTCAGCGTGCTCCGAGGCCGCAAAGAGGAACGAGGGCCGCCATGTCACGTGACAGCGTCCCTAGTGGTGGGGCCGTGCAGCATCACAACACAAACTACCAATTTGTATATATTTAATGTTCAATAAAAAACAATTAGAAAATTTTAATAAATTGTATATAACTTACCTTAAGCTGCATAAAAGTTAAGGATTCATTAAGCTTCATTTGCTCACACTCTTTCAATGTTTTGTTCATTTTTTTCTCCATTATATACCTCCCAGCCTTTCCCCTTCTGGCCTGCAACTCTGCCTCCAAGTTTTTGCTGGAAAGTCACTCTGAAGCAGACTGAAAGGAAATATAGATAAACAAGTACAAACCAGATTCCAAAAAAGTTGGGACACGATACAAATTGTGAATAAAAAATGAATGCGATGATGTGGAAGTGACAAATTTCAATATTTTATTCAGAATACAACATTGATGACAAAAGTCAAAAGTTTAAACTGAGAATATGTATAACTTTAAGAGAAAAATATGTTGATTTCAAATTCCATGGTGTCAACAAATCTCAAAAAAGTTGGGACAAGGCCATTTTAACCACTGTGAGGCGTCCCCTCTTCTTCGTACAACAGTCTGCAAACATTTGGGGACCGAGGAGACAAGTTTCTCAAGTTTAGAAATAGGAATTCTGTCGCATTCTTGTCTAATACAGGCCTCTAACTGTTCAACTGTCTTGGGGATTCTTTTTTGCACCTTCATCTTTATGAGCGCCAAATGTTCTCTATAGGTGAAATATCTGGACTCCAGGCTGGCCATTTCAATACCCGGATCCTTTTCCTATGCAGCCATGATGTTGTAATCAATGCTGCATTTGGTGTGGCATTATCATGTTGTCATGTTATCTGGCATTTCAGAGACGACGTCTGGATGGGAATATATGTTGTTCTAGAACCTGAATATACCTTTCTGCATTGACGGTGCCTTTCCAGGTGTGCAAGCTGTCTATGCCACACACACTCATGCATCCCCATCCCATCACAGATGCAGGCTTCTGAACTGAGCACTGATAACAACTTGGGTTGTCCTTGTCCTCTTTAGTCCGGATGACATGGCGTCCCAGTTTTCCATAAAGAACTTTAAATCATGATTCGCCACAGAACAGCCTTCCACTTTTCCAAACTCCATTTTAAATGACCCCTGGTCCAGATAAAACGCCTGCACTTCTGTGTCCTGTTTAGAAATGGCTTCTTCTTTATACTCTAGAGTTTCAGCTGGCAACGGCGGATGGCATGGTGGACTGTGTTCACCGACAATGATTTCTGGAAGTATTGCTGAGCCCATTCTGTGATTCCCCTTACAGTAGCATTCCTGTTTGTGGTGCATTGCAATTTAAGGGCCTGAAGATCACGGGTCTCCAGCATGGTTTTTCAGTCTTGACTCTTACGCACAGAGATCGTTCCAGATTCTTTGAATCTTTGGATGATGTTATGCACTGTAGATGACGATAACCTCAAACTCTTTGCAATTTTTCACTAGGAAACACCTTTCTGATATTGCTCCACTATCTTTCTGTGCAACATTGGCGGAATTGGTGATCCTCTACCCATCTTCACTTCTGAGAGACTCTGCCACTCTGAGAATCTCATTTTATACTCAATCATGTTGCCAATGGAGCTCATTAGTGGTGACAGGTCTTCCAGCTGTTCGTTATAAGTGCAATTTACTTTTCCAGCCTCTTATTGCTACCTTTTCCAACTTTGAGATTTGTTGACACCATGGAATTTAAAATCAAGATATTTTTCCCCTTAAAATGATACATTTTCTGAGTTTAAACTTTTGACCTGTCATCTATGTTCCATTCTGAAAAAAATATTGAAATTTGGCACTTTCACATCATTGCATTTAGTTTTTCATTCATTCATCCATTCATTCATTTTCCAAACCGCTTATTCCTAGTTAGGGTCGCGGGGGAAGGCTGGTGCCCATCTCAGCCAACTCCG
>JAQNCB010186307.1:0-16639 GCA_030068295.1 Euristhmus nudiceps | reverse complement strand
ATGTTCTTGTCCATGGAGTTGATGTGTTCAGTGAAGGCTTCAACCTCTTGTTTCTGGATGGTAACCCATGTGTCATCAACATATCTGTACCAGTGGCAGTGTTGTTCCTCTGAAGGAGCAGAGAGCTTTTTCTTCCACTTCTTCCATGTAGACGTTGGCCACTATGGGAGACACAGGTGAGCCCATGGCACATCCTTGTTTCTGGTGGTAAATAACCTTCATTAAATTGGAAATAGGTAGTGGTCAGACAGAGGTCCAGCAAGGAGTAGATGTGATCCACTGTGAGGTCAGTTCTGTGGACCAAAGAGTTATCCTCTAGTAGTCTTTCCCTAACCTCTGTAACTGCTTCTGTGGTGGGAATGCATGTGAACAGAGAGGTGACATCATAGGAGACCATGGTTTCATCCATGTGGAGAATGATGCCCTTTGCTTTGTTGGTGAATCCTGTGAGTTCTTGATATGGTGTGATGTGTTTCCCACCAGTGGTGCTAGAATCTTATTGAGGTGTTTGACAATGTTGTAAGTCACTGAATTAATGCTGCTAACTATCGGTCTGAGTGGAGCTCCTTCCTTGTGGATTTTGGGTAATCCATAAATCCGAGGCATGGTTTCTCCTCAGTACAGGCTGTAGTAGAGCCATTTGTTAATGACCTGGTCTTCTTCTTACAACTGTTTCAGGAGGGTTATGGCTTTATTTTTCTTGTTGCTCGTCGGGTCCCTCTTGAGTTTTTTATAGGTGGTGGTGTCATCCTGGAGGGTGGTGACTTTTTGGGTGTAATCAGCGGTATTGAGAACCACTGTGCACCTCCCTTTATCTGTTGGAAGGATGGTGATGTCCTGGTCTGCTGGACGTGATTTCAAGGCCTTCCTCTCCAGGATGGTGAGATTGGAAGGGGGGGCCCTGGCACTGGAGAGTGTTGCTGATGCCTGTATTCTCAACTGCACTGCTTCTGTAGCATCTGTGCTTCTTTGGTGAGTTTGTTGTCCCTGATTGCAGATTATGTAGCTGAAATGAGGTCCACTATAGGTACCTGTTCTGGGGTGATGGCAAAATTGAGTCCTTTGGCAACGACCTGTTCCTCCGTTGGGTGAAATGTCTGTCTGATAGGTTCTGCACCCATTTCTCCTGCATCCCTGTGTGAGGTGGATCATTGTGATTGTTTCTCCATGTTAGTTCTGGAACAGAGAGAGTGGTAGCTTGCCATGCCTGAAGTGACTGTAATTTACTCTTCTGTCTTTCTTTGCTCTTATTGTGTTGTGTTTCTTGGGCAGTGTGTACAAATCTGTCCACCTCTGCCATGATGATGGTGGGGAGGAGTGTGGAGAGGTTTTCCCGGATCTGGTCAATTTTTATTTTCAGGCTGTCAATGGTGAAGTGAGTCTGTCTGATCCTCTCGCTTATTAGCTGTCATTGAGCCTTCTGTAGAATGCTCTCTGCTCTGTGGCCTTTCACAGTGGATCCAAGCTATAGGCTGCCAGGGATTATCTTCTGTTGTCTGCACCTCAGATTAAAACACAAGTGGTTCCTGTTGTCCACGAGTTTTCTGGAAGTTCTCTCATACTCACACATGAGTCCTGAAAACAACCCCCATCACACCCCTGCTTTGATCAGAGACAGAGACCCAAATTACTCTGTAATGACCCTGGCCTAGGTGAAACTAACACCTCTTAGAAAGAGTCCTGAACCACAGGGTATAAATTCTGGTTGCCTACATGAGGTTTTAGAACTGAAGAAGCTCCCTAGATAGGTAGTGAAATGTCTTCAACTAAATTTCCAGTCGAGTTGACAAAAGGAAACCATACGCTTTGGATACTATGACCTGGATGACTTAGAATCTTCACAGACAGCCCAAAAGAAGCAAGTGTACCTCAGAAAAAACAGAGAGAGAGAGAGAGAGAGAAAGAGTAGGGGATACAGAGAGAGAGCTCTTGGGGGGTGTATACTCAACATAGTAGTGTAATCATAATATAATTTATTGCTGAGTGACTCAGGCATGACTGAATGTGGCAGTGTAATTAAACGAGAGAACCAGAAGGAAGGCAGACATGAGGGCACCCTGTGACATTGGGCAATCAGCCACTCCACTGTCAACGGACCTGGATGAGTATGTAGAGTGAGGGAGCGACAGCATCCCAACATGACAATTTGCCATAACTCTCTATGCCTGAGAACCCCCAGATCTGCTCCTTTACCGAATAAAAGGCTATTAACAAATTGCTTGATTAAGCAAGTAAGTTTTAAACATCGTCTTAAAAACTGAGATTGTGTCTGAGTCCCGAACATAAACTGGAAGGATATTCAATAACTGTGGGGCTTTGAAAGAGAAAGCTCTGCCCCCTGCAGTAGGTAAGACTGTGCACTTTTACACCCAAGCCTAGTGGCGCATATTGGGCTTTTTACACCCAAGCCCAGAGGCTCATCAGCCGGTGCTTATCCCCGGTTTCTGTAGCGTGAAGCTAGGAGTTCAACTCCTCCTGGGTCCATTGCAGGTTACCTTCCCAGTATTTTTACTGGTAACCATTTATACGGCTGAGTGAACAGAGGCACACTTGTGGTTAAGACCTTGTCCAGGGGTCTTAGTACGGTGAGGGTCTCATAGAGATTCAAACCCACGACCTCCTGATCATGAGCCCAGCACTCTAACCACTACACCAACGGCCCCACTTATGGCGCGCCTCCCGGTGGCGGGCCAGCAGCAGGTGTTTCCCAGGTATGACACCTCCCCTGAACCCATATGCGCCGCGGTACACATCTGGGGGCTCTCGTCCCGGTTGGCTCTGGAAGCAGCGTGCCCGCTTCCGGGTGTGGGTGTAGATTTTTACTTCAACCAAGCAGTAGCCACACCTTCCATCTGCTTCAATCACTTATCTAAAAAAAGAAAAGAATATAAAAGACTAACTTGCCCATTAGCATTTAAATGTTGAAGCTGGGAGGCAGCCATCTTGGTGAGAGTTATAGACTGTTGAAAGTTCCACTCAAATAGCATGAAAAGATACGAAAATAGAAAAAATGACATCCAAGATGTATGTTTTTATTGACACATTTCAGAGTTGTAACTTTTTTGAATTCATTACAAATATGTTATACGAGTTTGAGATATTCTGTGTGTAAGCAGTAAAATTTTGATGGTTTTCAAGATGTGTTGGCTTTCAACTGCTACATTTTGATATCTTAAAGCACCTTAAATATCTTGAGGTCTCACCAAGATGGCTGTCACCCAGCTTCAAAACTGAAACTCTAATGCGTCATAGTCTCTTTTTTTATTGGAGACCAGTGATGAAAACAGGTGGAAGGTGTGGCAACTGCTTGGTTGAAATGAAAACCTGCACCCACACCGGCCCTTTGCGGATATGATTGGCCACCCCTGCATTAGAACGTACAGAGAAATTTACATGTGCAAACGGTCAGTTTAATAAGATTTAAACCAGAGAAAGGGCCATTCCCTTAACTCCAACAACATTTTCTAATTTCCTGTCAAGGAGAATTGTATGACCAATAGTGTCAAATGCTCCACTAAGGTTAAGTAATACAAACAGAGAGGCACAGCCCTCAATATATATTGATTGAAAAAGGAGAGACAACTAGACAACTATGTAAACAGATGGAATTCCTACTGAAAAATGGTGGACTCTTAAATTCTGAAAACGTGGTAAGCACAAAAACATCCAGATGTATGAATATGTGTGTGCAAATGAATCCAAGCTCATTTCCTTTGAACATCCGAGTCAACGTGGAATTGAGTGCACATGTTGGAGTACTTGACCCCTCCCTGTCCACGCCCCATTTATATATTTCTACTACTTTTCTTTCGGCTGAAAATTATATTTAAATGGACCTTGCACTGGAGACTCCCCTCTGGTTTTCTGCAGGATCAGAAAACCGTTAAAACATGAGTAAGACGAAAAAAAAATTGTTAATTGCTAATTAGAGACACTTCTCACTGAAGTGGGTGTACACAAAAATATACTGTTTGGCACACTGTCCTCCTGCATCAATACCAAACACAAAAGGTTTGAGTGGGAGAGTGTGTCTGTGTGTGAGGTGTGGGGTCGGAAAGGCGTACACACGCTGAATGAAAAAAGTAGTGGCATTAATCAGAGGATGGCTGCCCACTGCCAAAGTTTGGCCCAAACAAGCAGGGGAACAGGAGAGGAGGACCTCACCCTGTATGAACAGAGTCGCCACAATCGTAGTTGACACTTCTCTTTCAGGGGTGGTGGGAACGCATGTGGGGGACTCCAATTACCCCCAAGGTAAATATCTCCATGTTTATAATTCTCAAGTGTGTCATCACACAGGTGAATAACCTGCTCACAGCCCTGTAAGATAGAGATTCATGCGTAAATGTGTGCATGCTATTTGGTTGGAGAAATCTTGAATTTAAACATGCCAAAAATAATAATAATAATAATAATAATAATTATAATAATACATTTTATTTAAAAGTGCCTTTCAAAACACCCAAGGACACTGTACAGTAAAAGACACGTATTAAAAACAAAATCAACAAAATAAAACAGAGGATAATATTGAAAGTGAGTGTGAGACTAGGTAGTGTAGGATTGTCTGAACAGGTGAGTTTTGAAAGGAGAATATCCAAAACTTTGGCTCATGTTTATGTATGATTACATGTTTTAAAACAGACAATGAGACAGAAGACACACAGTCACAGCCACATGCCACCTCCACCATCTGCAGTGGCTCCAGTGTTACAGACTTGGAGGATCCTCCACTATCCACAGCATCTCTGGCGCCACTGACTTGAGGTATTCCTCCACTATCCCCATTGTCTCCGCCGTCATCAGCGTTAATTGTTCTTGTGTCTCTTATGTGCACATCAATCTGAGGACTAACTGTTTTCACATTATTCACAGTTTCCCAGCATCACCACAGTGTCGCCAAAGGACCAACAGCTACAGAAACACGTGTACACCAGCCATGAAGTTGGCGTGAAGCGCTGCACATTAATGTTTGAGTGACTGTTGCTCAGGACAGTAAATCATTCATTCATTTTCTGAACTGCTTAATCCTAATTAGGGTCATGGGGAGGCTGGCATCCATCTCAGCCACCTCTGGGCGAGGGCAGCGCACACCCTGGACAGCTTGCCAGGCCATCATACAGGCCGATGGCTATGCAGCCTACCCTTGACTAAAGTCAGCAGTGGTTCTTTTACATGCCTCTAACCACAAACAGCGAGACATGGCCAGCCTTTGATAACCCAGTTAGCTGCATTGGGGGGGGACAGTAAATTAATAATAATTAAAAAAAACTTTCTGAAATGCTGAGAATATGAATTGAATATTGCAGTTAATTGTCTGTTCAACTCATTTTTGCATCATCCTGGTTCAATGCACAAATAAGTGCGCAACAATAATTTTAGACTATATGGGTCTGATCATAAAATTGCTACAGAAATGTATGACAATGACCTGAAAATTTCTCCAGAATGTTATTATTGGACCTATGGAGACCTTAGCAGAGGCTCAGTAGAACATGAAGATAAAGAGCAATAAAAAGGGTGTAAACGAGAAATGAACACCATTTATTTAAAAAAAAATTGTTTACAATATGCTCACATTTTTATATGGCATTATCTCCCAGGAATGCACAATAGAGTTGGATGCCTCGATTAACAAAAACTTTTACATGGAAATATTTATACAAGTTTGATGCTGGGTAGTTGGAAATGTAACAATTTTGTGATCAGACCCAGATTACGTTAAGTATTATAAGTACATTCAAGAGTACACACAATTCATTGACACTGTCAGTGTGATATAGACAGCAACAGCATAAGCCCAGTTCTAAAAACATTTCCTGTGTTTCAAATATTCCTGATCTCCACAGCTAGATTACAATCATAATATCATATAACTAGAACTGCATTGCATTTTCTCAGGTTTGTCTTCAGAAGCACTTAATATGTGGACTTCTGAGACAGATCATTCAAATTATTGGATGCAAGACCCGGCAAGTTAAACTGAGCTGAGCGAAATGCAAGCAGGTGTTGGAGAGAGAGAGAGAGAGAGAGAGAGAGAGAGAGAGAGAGAGAGAGAGAGAGAGAGAGAGAGAGAGAGAGAGAGAGAGTAAACAGCGAAGGCATAGCAATACCCACTGATTTATACACTTTGCTCTCACTAAGTTATATTTGCTCTAAAACATGCCTCAGCCAATGCAAACAAAAGTCTGTTTGTGTGATTGAACACAATCCTCAGCCTGCACTGTAGATACTTTATCTGCTGAAGTGTTGTTGAGAATTACAATGCATTTTTACTTTTAACAACAGTAGAAATAAAAACAATCAATTTTCAAAAAGGCCTAAAACTGAACAAGCAACAGCAATCCTTTAAGGATAAAGCTTGTCAGGACAAATGCTGCATAAATAAATGCTGCACATTTTAAAATGCTTCTGCCACACTCCCACAGTTTGTAAACAGTTGATAGCACAGAAATACTCTTCTACCTTCCCACATTGGATGAGAACACTGGTGCAAATGCTTTTATATTGAAATCTTTTCTAAATTAAAAAATAATTTTCATACAAGTAGATGCTTTCTCTTTACATTGGTTTGACTGTTTTTTAATATTCGATATGTCCCTTTTTTCCTTGAATGCCAGTGTGCAAGTGCATGAACCACAACATCAATTTGAGCTAGGGAAAAATATAAACGAATCTAATGTCGTGCATTTGAAGGAATATATAGTTATTTGCACTGAGTGATATGACCTCCACTCACTAACACACAGACACACATACACATGCTACACAAGCACATGCACAGGGGCACACACACACACACACACACGCACACGCACGCACGCCCACACCAGTAGTGCAAATGTTTTCACTAACAGCAATGTCCAAAGAAAACAACCTGTTGCCCAGACATGACCCCTACTTTGCTTTGACTTGCGTCGATAACAGTGCAAAAGTACTGAAAACAAAGACGTCTAAGTTAAAAATTGTATTTACATTAAGGAAGCAGCAAGCTAGTATATGGGATCATGGTATAGAATAGGTTACATCAAATTCACTCCCAAATACTGAAAAATGCTCATTTCCAGTTAATTAATTAATCTTCAGTGATTACTTTACCCTGACAAGGGGTTTGGGGGAGATATGATGCTTATCTCAGTAATACGTCATACAAAGTAAGAACTTTCACCCTGGATGGAATGCCATGCTATCGCCTGCATACCCATAGTGTAGTTAACATAGCCAATCAGCATATATGCATACTTTTGGGAACTGGGAGGAAACCAGAGAGCCCAGAGGAGGAAAAGCTCAAATCAGAGTAAGCACTCTGAAGCCGTAAGCTGTCACCATTTCCATTTGTACCACCATTACAGAAAGGAAGTTGATGTCTCAGTGACATCTCAATTTCACACTGATTAGAGATTGGCATTATGTCTCCGTAAAATATCCGATGTTAACATTGTGCCATCTGTACAAAAGAATCAGTAGAGAATAATTTCAGGTCTAAAAATTATGTTAACTACCAACATTATGAAACCAGGATATTTAAATCAAACAACAAAGCCTTACTGACAGAGAAGAGGTTTTGGGTCGTTACACGAAAAACGGTGTAATTCCTACCTCAATTGTTGGGAAAGTGAGATGTCTTCAATTGTTTCCCCCATAAAATTACTCTCATAATGTGTACTCATGACTTAACGTACACTGTATTCGTGGTATGTTGACACAAACTGATTTTTTGGGAAATGGCCCTCTTCCATTTCCCACAGTGCCAGACATGATCACCTATCCTAGCCAGCGAGAGCTTAATTGGAGTTGAATCATGGGTAACTGAACCCTATTGTGACTGTACTGCTGGGTTGCAATCATGTGACCTTTGCTCATGATTTTACTTTCAGTGAGCTGATTGGTGGTGTAACAGTGGCCGCTGTTGTGCAAGGTTCTACCATAATTATTTCATCTCTTTAGATGCTGACTGTTAGGGCTTGCACAGGGGGAAAGGATCCACTCGCAGACCAAAATGATGTTTAGTTTATTCAACAAAGTTTATTAAACAGGGAAACACTCCAAAATGGCAGGCAAAAAAATGTGGGAAAAACCAGTCAATGTTCAAAGAATTCTAAAAAGTCAAAACAGAAAGCAAGGCAAAGATATCTAAAAATCTAGAGGCTAGCAAGAGGGGTCAAAGAACAGGCAAGGTCAAAAATTACCAGGCAACAGGCTTATTAACGCTGGAAAGGCTTGGCAGAAAACTCTGGCAGAACACTTTGGCATGATTTGGCAATGACTGTGGGAAAATTACGGGTTTAAATAGACATGCTACTAAGCCAGGTAATGAGACATAGGTGATCATAATGAACATATGGAAAGCCAAAAGAGACATGACAGACTAAACAAAACAAAAACTAAATCAGCAGAAATCCTAACAGTACCAGGTACCAGATCCCACCCCCCTTACGGATGCTGGTGGGGGTAAGTGTGTTTTTAGAAAGTCCCTGTCAAGTCTGCGATCCAGAATGTCCTGATCAGAAACCCATAACCTCCCCTCCTGGCTATAGCCCATCGAGTCCACCAAGAACTGGAGACCATGACCCCAGCAATGGACCTCCAAAAGCCTGATGACCATAAAGGCCTCCAAGCCATCTATGAGCCTTGGAGGGGGAGGCGGTTTGGGAACTTTGCAGTGTTGGTTACTAAAGAAAGGCTTTATCTTAGAAATGTGGAAAGTAGGGTGGATGCAGCGAGACAGTTTGGGGAAGCTTGAGCAGCAGGACCCACAACCTTCACAATAGGGTATGGGCCAATGAAACGGTGAGCCAGTTTCCGGGAGTCCACATGCAGGGAAAGGTCTCGAGTAGAGAGCCAGACGTGCTGACCTTGACAATAGTGGGGCACCTTTGAATGATGTCGATCTGCCTGGTGCTTCATTCTGGCTGAAGAATGTTTAAAATCTGTCCGTGTCCTCCAGGTCTGACAATAATAACGGACAAAGGCCCAATCAGATGGTACACCAACCTCATCCTCTAGGGTGAGCAACAGGGGGGGCTGGTATTCAAGAGAGCATTCGAAGAGAGACAAGCCTGTAGAGGCAGAGGGGGCATTAATTGAGTATTCTAATCAGGAAGATGGCCTCTCAGTAACCATGCACTGCATGGCCACTGTCTGGCCACTGCTTTGTGGGTGGAATCCTGAAGATAAACTGAGAGAGGCACCAGTGAGTGTACTCAAGGCTTTCCAAAAGTATAATGTGAACTGTGGACCTCTCAGAAACCATGTCTATGGGTAAATCATGATACTTGAATACATGATCTATTGTCAAGTCAGCAGTCTCCTTGGCAGATGGTAGTTTGGGTAGTGTGATAAGGTGCACAGATTTAGAAAAGCAATCAATAACAATGAGTATAGCAGTGTTAACATTTGTCAGAGGAAGGCCCATAACAAAATGCAAGGCAATTCGGGACCAGGGTCTCTTGGGTATAGGCAGTGGCTGTAACAGGCCAGACAGAGGCTGCGGAGAGGTCTTACTATGGGAACAAACAGGACAGCCAGAGACATTTTTTTGCAGAGGAAGGCTTGAGTGCATCTAGCACCCGGGTGGCAGGAGAGCTTGGGGGAGTGACCCTACTGCAGGACATTAGGATGGACAGACATAGGCACAAATAGGTGGTTAACAGGACATTGATTGAGAGCTCCATTATCAGATTGGGCAGACTGAACCAGGGACTCTGTCTCACTGAGATGCCCCACAATGCAATGATCAGAGAGGATTTCCTTTGGTTCTCCATTATTATTTTGAGTGGGGAGTATGGGAGAGAGTGAATCAGGCTTGCCATTCTTGGATCCAGGATGATAGGATAGGGTGATGTTGAACCATGAGAAGAACAGAGACCAATGGGCTTAACAGGAATTAAGACATTTGTCCATCCAGATGTATTTTCAATTCTTTTTATCTGTCCATACTAGAAACAGAACTGTGGACCCCTCAAGCCAGTGTTGCCACTCATCCAGAGCCAACTTAACCACCAACAATTTTCTATTGCCAATGGCATAATTGCTATCAGATGTAGTGAGGTGGTGAGAGAGGAAAGCACAGGGCTGCATCTTATTATCCTTTGAAGAGTGCTGAGAAAGAATGGCACCAATCCCACCTCTAAGGTGTCCACTTCCACAATGAACTGACAATCAGGATCATGTTGTGTCAGAACTGGAGCTGATGTAAAACATCTCTTCAACTCTTAAATTGCTTCTCAGCAGTTGAGGACTAGACAAAATGAACAGCTGTCAGAGGAACTATAGGGTACTATAATTTCTAATAAAACACCAGTAAAAATTGAAAGAAAGAATGGAGAACCTGGTGGATATGTTTGGTGAGAGTGTGAGAAAAGTTTAAAATGTCATCTAAGTAGACAAAAACAAATCTATTTATCATCTCTCAGGACTATTGACTAGTGCTTGAAAAACGTTAGGGGCATTAGTGAGCCCAAACGGCATTACTAGGTACTCATAGTACCCCATAGGTGTGTTAAAGGCCATCTTCCATTCGTCCCCCTCTTGAATCTGAACTAGGTGATAGGCATTACAGAGATCCAATTTACTGAAGACAGGTGATCCATGAAACACTTCAAAAAACATGACATGAGGGGAAGGAGATACCTATCCTGACAGTGATGTCATTGAGACCCTGGTAGTTGATATATGGTTGAAGAGAGCCTCATTCATGGCAAAAAAAATCTAGCCCCTGCAGGAGAGTATGAGGGTTGATTTATGCCAGCAGTCAATGACTCCTCAATGCATTTCTCCATGACTTCATTTTCAGGTCGGGAAAGAGAATACAGTCAGCCCCCAGGTGGAGCCTTGCCAGATATCAAATGCCACAGATATAAGGCTGATGAGGAGGTACAGTGATAACCTACGACTTACCAAAAACTGCTTTGAGGTCCAGGTATTCAGTAGGAACAGCAGACAGGTCAGGGAATTCTCCTAGCAGGTCTACAAGTTGAAAAGTTGGTAAATGTGCTTGGCAGAGACAGGAGGACAAACTGGACTTCAGCCCAAAATCTTGTTTTTGACCAGTCAATATGAGGGTTGTGCTTCGTTAAACAGGGTCTACCAAGAACAACTGGACCATGAGGTGATTCAATGATGTGCAACCTAATCTGCTCATAATGTATGCCTGAAACCAGGAGGGACACATGGGTTATATTTGTGAGCTTTTTCTGACTTACTGAGTTGAGAAAACCAAACAGAGAGCCAGGCAGAGGTATCCAAAATATCAAGAGGCTACCAAGAGGGGTCAAAGAACAGGCAATGTGAAAAACCACTTAGGCAACAGGCTTACTAATGCTGGAAAGGCTTTGCAGAAAACTGGCAGAATTCTCTGGCACGATCTGGCAATGACTGTGGGGAAATTCTGGGTTTAATATAGACAGACTAATAAGGCAGGTAATGAGACACAGGCATAATAATGAACGCATGGAAAGCCAAAGGGGACATGACAGCCAAAAACAAAAACGCACAGGATACCAAGAAACAAAAGCTAATCAGCAGTCCTAACACTGGCACACAGTTACAGTACCTTAAACACTGCTCTCTCTTATGATATCAATCCATATACTTTGAATTAGGATGATTTTTAATCCCCATTGATGATATACCTGATTATGTGCAACTAACTGGTGCTGTAGAGCTCCTACTCAGCTACTACTAAAACTCCTACTCGGTTTGAAAGTATGAAGACCCACAACCTCTTCGTATGTGGCTGGGTGAAGGATTGAAAAATCACCATCCTGGACAATAAATGTGCATTTTTGCTTGGGTAGGTTTGCATTTTGAGCTCTTATAGTATGTTGTTGCAATGTATGTGGAAAAGTCATGAATTGTAAAGAAAGGTTTTACTGCTGGTAATACTGAAATAGTATCTCTAAAGTGCAAGGAATAACATTTCAATTGCAAGAATTTTATCTGCAGAATAATTGCATTCTTTATTATTTATTCTACTATCCAGAAAAAAATGGAAAGTCCAAATATTTGTTTAATTTTACTTGTATCATTTGTATTTTACCAGCACCTATAAAAATATGACTCAAAATAAAGTGCAAAAGGAAGCAAAATTTCTCAATCTTGCAGCTTGACGTGTACTGTATTAAGCCTTTTTGTCAAGTGTAACCAGTCTCCAGTAAGATGACAGCAAGTTTGGCATGTTTCGAATACAGTAATCTGTTGAATGGAAGGCTGGATACATTTGCAATAAAACTGTTTATTTTAGGCCCTGAGATGACCTGGCGGTCTGTCCAGGGTGTACCACGCCTTCTCCCAAATTCGGCTGACATGGGCGCCAGCCTCCCTGAGACCCTAATTAGGATTAAGCGGTTAAGAAAATGAATGAATGAATGAATGAATACGTTCATTTTAATAAACACAGGCCATCAAATTCTGATCAATAAACAGGAACAGAAAACAGGCAAGTTTAGAAACAGTTCTGTATCTAGGAATGCTTTTATCCATTCATTTTCCAAACCACTTATTCCTAATTAGGGTCGCGGGGAGGCTGGCACCCATCTCAGCCAACTCTGGGCGAGGGCAGAGTACAACCTGGACAGCTCACCAGGCCATCGCAGGGCAGAAACATGCTGACGGCTATGCAGCCTACTCTTGGTGAATATCAGCAATGGTTCTTTTACATGCTTCTCGCCACAGACAGTTGGAGACATGGCCGGCATTTGGTAACCCAGTTAACTGCACTGGGGGTATGTAGGTGTGTTATACTTAAGATCAACACCACATAATGAACACACCCAGAGTGCATTCATTATGCAGTGTTGATTTTAAGTGTAACATACCTACATACGGTTTAGAGACAGTGGCACTGAGGAAAAGACAGGAGGCAGAGTTGGAGGTCGCCGAGATGAAGATGTGAGGTTCTCTTTGATAGTCACATGGTTGGACAGGATCAGGAATGAGTAAATCAGAGGGACAGCACATGATGGATGTCTTGGAGACAAAGCCAGAGAGGCCAGACTGAGATGGTTTGGACATGTACAGAGGAGGAATAATGAATATATTGGTAGAAAGATGCAGAGCTTTGAACTGCCAGGCAAGAGGACTAAAGGAAGACCAAAGAGAAGATATATTTATGCACTTAAAGAGGACATGAGGTTAGTTGATGGGAGACAAGAGGATACGGAGGAATGTGATGGATAGAAACAGATGATTCACTGAGGTAACCCCTGAGTGGAGTAGATAACGAACACACTCAGAGTCCGTTTTCACGCAGGATTCATGTCTTTCATTGTTTTTTTTATTTATCAGAGCCTAGCATCATTGTATGAGCACAGTCAGTATCACTGTATTCAGCACCAAATTACCTAAGCAAAAGGTTTGAGTGTCACTTTTCTCTGCATGGTTTTGTGTATTCCCTGATGCGCAAAGTTTTTACTTTTCTTTTTCTTGTTTTTATAGAAACAAGAAAACTCTTATTATTGTTTTTTATTTAAAAAATTACCATTTCACATTTTGAGCAGCCCAAAACACTACACGTGTCCCCCTGGCTCTGTTGTGTTCTTAACTTACTGTGTGTGATAATGTCTGGTTTGTATGTTTTTTTGAGATTAAAATAAATGTTAAAAAACCCCTTATGTGTGGGGTCCTCAACTTTGTGAAGACCCTTCGTGACAGAGCAATCTGTAAACAGTGAACTTAGCTCATGTCTTCAGTATCAAATGAGGCGAATTTGACCAGCAGTCACAGCAGGAGGAACTTGAGTTATAATTTCTGAGAAACTTTATAAATATTTTCCTTTACCTTTTGTGGTCGGGTCTGTCATTGCTCTGTAAATAACTAGGGATGATTCACAGAAAAAATTCCAATGCAGGACAATGTATAATAAACAATTAATGCATTTTTTTGTATTCTGGAATAAATCAATATATACCACGAAACAATGAAACATTTAAATTCAATACAATAAATAGGCCATGCATATATAATGACTGTATGCTCTGTTAAGATTCTGTTTTTTATGTTCATGTTTCATGTTCAGGGTTATGTCTTTTTTATTATTTTTGTTTTTTTTGTGTTCTCTAGTTTTTCCAGAGTTCTTATTTCCATACCATGCTTTATGTCCAGTGTCTATTCTATTTCTTTTCTTTAGCCATGTGCTTTTATCTTGTCCCCTTTTTCTTTCCACACAGTTATTGTGCTCACTCACTTAGTCCTCATGACCTTCACCTGTTCCCTGTTTAGTGTGTCAATTCCTTCTGCTTATTTAAGCCCTTTCATTGCAGTGTTTTCTTGTCAGAATGCTGATCCATTGCCTTCTGTAATTGCCTTGTGTTACTCGTTGCCTCATGTTTTTGTTTGCTTCCAGTGTTTAGCCCCTCCTTGTTCTCTGGCATAATCTTTTGTTTTTAGTATTCCTCTCCTAGATTTTTTCTATATTTTATCTGCTACCTACTTCACATTTTTGATATCACATGTATGATCCTGCTAGTTCTTCATCCATGAACCCTGCCAAATGTTTATGTACCTTAGTGCCTCTGTCCTTTTGGTGTTTTTTGGCCTCTTACCCTGACGTCAATAAACTCACACCTTTTGGATTCTGTCTCTGGCATATGGTTCCTGACAGTAACCCTCACATGCTACATCAGACATGGGCAAACTACGGCACGCGCGCTACATATGGCCCGTTAGGCTTTTTAATCCGGCCCGCCGAACTTGTCCAAGTTATAGTAAAAACCTCATTCCTTTTCCACTTTCCCTGCAATGCCCACTTTTCCCCAATAGATAGCGCACTCAAAACACATTGACCATTGTTGGAGTGGCAGAAATTACTCTTTATTTCACTTCGTGTCACGTCACTGTTCGAGCCCTTCTGTGAAAATGAGCAGACCAAAGAGAAGGAAAGTGGACAGTCGAGTAGAAATTGAGACAACAAAACTAACTACAGACTTTGATAAACTGGCAAAAAGGAAGCCCAGCAACACTGTTTCCACTGAAATTTGTGAGTTTTTTCCGCTGTGTTATGAAAAAATACATATGGAAAGTGTGGAAGTGCGTCTTTTATTTAAAAGCATTTACACACAGCAGCGGTACAGTGGCTTCATTAACACGCCGAATATTGCTCTTAATTTCAATTTCTAGTTTCTGCTGCAGGTAGGATATTTAATGCAGCCTATGTCTCTGTGCTCAGGATAATCCATCCATGATTTTGCGGGGCTTAACAATTAGATATTATTGAGCTTGAGTATTTCGTTGGGTAATAATATGTTTTGAATTTTGAAAGTGATTCCATTCGTTTTTTTTCAATAAATGTTGATTTCTTTAACGTTGTACCGTCAATCGAAACGTACTAAAAACAGACGTAATCTCCAGGTTTGATAAATCACAGTGCGTATGCTATTTTAATCTATTTACATTTTCTCCTCCCAGTCTACTTTTCTTTCGGCTTCTCCCACCAGGGGTCGCCACAGTGAATCATCCGTTTCCATCCAGCCCTGTCCTCCGCATCCTCTTGTCTAACACACATTTTCTCCTCCCAGTATTGTGCAAAATAGTGTGTAAACTCCATATCTTGCATGTTCCTTGAGACAAACTTATTAACTGATAAGGGTCTATTTTGCAGATTTGAAAGACAGTCCTCAGTGCAAATCTGTTAATAAATCAGGTTGTACATTTATTTGCGTGTTCTTACTGTGCTCTGAGGTTTGCGCACACTACATGCGATGCTTTAGTACAGCGCTGCCTAACCTTTTTTGCTCCACGGACCGGTTTCATGTCAAACAATGCTTTCACAGACCAGGATAAAAAAAAACTAAAAAAGTTTAAAAAGTTTTTTAAAAAACTTTTTTTTTAAAAAACATTTTTGTAAAAAGAGTTTTTTACTCTTTTTCTCGTGTAGCAGTGGTGTACTCTCTCTTTCATTGTGTATTAATGATGAGAAAAACCGTCTCACTGTTGGCACTCGCTGTTTATTCTGGGTCTGGCAAAGGAATATCCACATAGTCAGCCTCGGTTTCATCCGCTCACACATATACACAGAATATCAAATAAATATATGCATGTCAATTAATCAGACACCTTCATGTGCTTATGACATTACAAACAATTAATTAGAAACGTGAAAGAATTTAAAGGAATAAAAGAATTTAAGTTTTACAAAAGATAAAACAAACACCCGTTTTTATATAAAATGAAGGTAAATAATTCAATTTAATTACTGAGCTGATATCATGTGCACCTACCAGGAAGACACTGCGGCAAAACTAGCTTTCCTTGGGGTGCATGACCCTGATCCGCAGGGGTGAGTTCAGTAAAGGTGAAATAGATCAGTTTCAGCAGTTTCACCGTCAGTAAAAAATAAAGCCGTGTGAGTGAAGCAAGTGGAATCGCGCATTTTATTATTTACCTCCATTATACGAGATTGTGGGTTTATTATTGATGTACAGGGATCCCTCGCTATATCACGCGTCAGTTTTCACGGCTTCAGTGCATCGCGGATTTTTTTTTTTAAATATGCGTCTAAAAATACGGAAAAAGTTCAGACAAATGCCGCAAGGAGTCGCTACTGACTCGGATTCGGTTCTCGCGTGGATTCGGTTCTTGGGTTGATTCGGGTCTGAATCCTTCAAATCTCGCAAGCTGATTGGTCGAGACAAATTTCCCA